>PVKC010007775.1:0-29059 GCA_004027635.1 Crocidura indochinensis | reverse complement strand
CACACACACACACACACACACCACTGCATACCCAACACAGTCATAGGGCCAGAGCCTCTGACCCAGCAGCCAGAAAAGCAGCACCAAGGCTTGAAGGTGAAAGGAGATTCCTGGGGTGAAAAAATGGGAGCAGAGACAGGCCTGGAGTCTGAAGGAGGTGTGTTAGTGTGTCTGTGTGAAAGGAAGACTGATCTCTGGCGTGTGGAGAGGACAGAGAGGACGACTGGTAGGGCTAGAGAAGCAGGAAGAAAGGCAGTTGGGGGTTGGGATAGTCAGCAGAACAGGGAGAGGCTGCAAGTGCTCTTCATTCCTCCTCCCTCTCTCCCTCTCTCTCTCTCTTCCTCCTTCTATTCCCTCCTCCCTCCTTCCGTTTTTCTTCTTTTTCTCTTCCTTGGCTAGCTTTGCATCTGGGACACTTCTGCCTGGGATCTAACCCAGGTTGGCCTTGTGCAAAGCAAATGCCCTATCTATTCAGGCCTGTGGGCAAATGTTTTCAAGGAAGCAGATTCTTGGGTCCTTAGAGCAGTGGGTGAGGTGCCAGGCTGCCTGTGTGCCACCAATCATCTGTGGTAGGGACCTGGATACAGAACCAGAAGGGAAGCTAGATTAGGGAGCTAGAGAAAGGCTTTGGACCCTTCTTAGTCATCCAGAATCATTGGCAAGAAACCATGCCCCTGGGAGGAGCCCCAAAATTTTGTTGCTTCCTTGGAGCTTTCATTGTTATTTCTGCTTGTGTGATGAAAATGTTTAAGCCTTCAGAAAAGGTGAAAGAATTCTACCATGAGCATCCTATTCTCACCATTGGATTTCTAACCTACCCAGCTGCTGTTCCTACAGCCTTCCTTTTGGGGGGATGTTTTGAAGGAAGGTGCCAACAGGAGTTCCCATGTCATCAGCAGCTTGGCAACTAACAGCTCAGTCACTAACATGAGCTGAACACATTTCGTAGGTCCAAAACTTTCGGGATAAATTTAATAGGATAATTTGCACTGTGTGCTGGAACGCCCATTCAGGCACCCGGTGTGAGGATGAATTAAGATAGTTCCCCTTCCTGACCCCCATCTCAGATCCCCTTCCCCATTGTTTTCACCCTTAGCCTGTTCTAGCACTTCACTTACACAAATGAAACCCTATTGGTCTTGGAAAGGCTTTTCCTCAGCATAATGACTCCTGCATTCTTTGGGAAAGTGTCAGCTTTAAACCATTTGCTCTCAGTTGTACTAAGAAATCACTGGTTCACATAACTGTGTAAATTAAAATGTACAGTGTAATGGTTTGTTTATGTGCACTGTGACTGAATTACAGTGTGTTTAACTAACAGCATCATCTCATATAGAGACAATAAAAGGAAAGAAAAATATTATCCCTTGTGATGAGAATGCAGGGTTTCCCCTCAGTTTTTCTCTGCATCACCAAGTGGTGCTAACTCTCTTACCAGCTGCACATTACACTCTGGCCCATATTATTTTGTAACTGGAAGTCTTTACCTTTAGACCACCTTCCTCCCAGTCCCCCTCATCCCATTTTCCAACCACCAATAAACAAATCCCCCAATCTAATCTTCATTAAACTCAGGGAAACTGTGTTTACAAGGGTGTGATCAACACCTCAGCGTGCTCATTCTGTTTGCCCTTGACCATCTGAAGGCAAACAGGGCTGGGCCCCCTAAAGAAAGATCTGGGAGCAGGGCAGGGTTCCTTAGCCCCCAGCCCCCTCTCTTTGTGAAGAACTGCCATAAGCCTCTCTTGCCTTTTTTGGAAACCCCCTCCCCTAATCTGCTCTCTAAAGGGCTCTGCCTCCCTCCTACCTCCCTGCTCAGTGTTCACCCAAACCTGGGGGATCTGATAGCGTCATTTGCACTTGATAACTGATAGTCGGGTTACACTGTAACCGGAGGCCTCCGAGGTGCCGCCTCTCCCAGTGTTGACTTGTTCCCACTTTATCTCTGAGAGGCGATAGGCTCCCTGCTGGTGCCCCTCACACTTCCCCTGAGGCTCCCTGAGGACAGAATCCTGCTGGGATCCTCCTCCAGGGCCTTTCTGAGAAAGGTTGTTTCCTAGAGCCTTAGAGACTCAATCCAGAGACCTCAGATGATGGAGGCAGAGCAGGTGGACAGGATGAAATGCAGTGCCACACATAAAAACAATCCCAATAAATTCTCTCAATTGAAGGGAGGACCAGAAGACACTCCCATAAGATTAGGGTAAGGGCACTTAGAGGACATAGTTTTAGGGCAAGGTCCCCAGAGAGTTCTGCATTTTCTCAAAAGTGTGAGTGAGGCAGCCCTCTTATGAGCATTATTTGTGTTTTTCTTTTTTTTTTTTTCCCACCTTCCCCCCCAGTTGGCCAGCCCCCTTCCCGGCAGGCCCAGCTCTGAGCATTATTTGTGTTTTTAATGTTTATTAAGGCATCATGATTTACAAATTATTCTTAGTGGAGTTTTAGGTACACATGTCTAACACCAATCCTACCATCAGCATCAAATTCCGTCCACCAATGTCTTTGGGTTCCCTCCAACCCACGAGCCTTCCTCCTGGACTGGCACATTTTTAAGTTTGGTTGTAGTAGTTAAGGCCTCCTGCTTTCAGTGTTGTTGACTCTGTGGTTTGGATATAGAGCTAGACCATTCCTCTACACAGCCCATATACCCAAAGCCCTTGAACCTGCCCACTTCCCACCCCTGTCACCTTCTGCCTCCACTCTTCTTCTTCCTTGATTTTTTTCCTTCCCTGTCCTCCTTTATATATCCCCTGGTTATGGGGGGGGGGAGTTCTAGGCATTCCACTTTTAATACATTATATTACCTCATTCAATTATTCTATATACCACAAATAAAATAAATGGCTTATATTTGTCCTGACTTACTTCACATGAGATCCTCTAGTTTCATCCAACTTCCATGATTTCATTGTTCTTTGTAGCTGCATAAGATTTCATTATTTATATGTACCACATCTGCAAATTCACTCATCTATCAGACATCTAGCCTAATTCCATATTTTAGCTAAGTGCTGCAATGAATAATGATGTGCCTACAACCTTTTCTTTTTGTGTCATGGGCATAGATACCCAGAATGGAATTGCAATGTTGAGTGTTATTTGTGAGAGGGAGGTGTCCCACCCTCAAATCTCCCAGTGATCGCCTTATGCACTTTTTCTCCTTGTCTTATAGTTCCTTGACCTCTAACCCAACTCCTCACTTCAGCTGCTCTAGGTGAAAGCTCTTTGTCAGAAATTGGAAACAGAAATGGGAAGCTTGTTTAGGGTGATACAGTAGCTCTAGCCCCTCCCCTTGGGCCTGTGGTTCTTGTATCAGGACTGGTGATGAGTAGTTGGGAACCAAGAGACATTGGTGGGTGGTGTGTGTGTGTGTGTGTGTGTGTGTGTGTGTGTGTGTGTGTGTGTCTTTATACTCTCACCCAACCTCAACAATCCCTGCTGCAGAGATTGAATAAGTTGTGGAATGTTTGTTTCAGAAGCAAGTCCAGGTTCAGAACAGCCTGGTAGGAGGCATGTCCTTGCAGCCCTTCTGTCCTAACCTCCACTGCCTCTAAAGACCAGCTTTCCCTGAAGGGTATCCTTGACAATCTCCTGAGGCCTGAGCAGAGGAAAGCTCCTATGCTGAACTGTTCAGACACACTCACCTACATGGACCCTGGTCAAAGCTCCTCAGACAATTCAAATGCAGAGACTGCCCATGTCTCCCATCTTCTTCTTCTTCAACAAATAAGGTGATTTTGAGGGTAATTGATGACATTTCACAGTTTGTCAAAAATTTATTTATAAATAAAAGTGATGCTTTCTCATGCCTGGTGATACTTAAGGTTACTACTGGCTCTGTACTCAGGAATTACTCCTGACAGTGCTCGACTGACCATATGGGATACTGAGGATTGAACCTAGGTCAGCCTCTTGCAAGACAAGTACCCTACCTACTGTACTATCTCTCCAACCTGAACATGTCATCATTTAAAATTTACTTCTCACCTCTTCCCCATGTGCTAGTTGCAGTGTCTAGGTGCTATGCACTGAGTGACAATGTACTTGAGATCCTGAGTGTCCTATACAGGCCAGTCTTTATGTGATTTTGTTTTGGGGCCACACCTGGTAGCACTCAGAGAATAATCTTGACCTGGTGCTTGGAGGTCTCTCTTGGTGGTGTTCAGGGACAGTGAGGTGCTGGGGAACAAACATAGACTTCCTGCATGTGGAACTTATGCTTAGTTCTTTGAGTTAACTCTGTCTTAATGTGTTTGTGGTTTGTTTCCACAAGCCCACTTCTGATTCCTCAGGTGAGAACTGAGAGCTGGGTGAGCACTGAGCTGAGTAAAGACTGAGAACTGAGTGACTACTGAGCTGAGTGAAAAAATGACAGCTGAATTTGAGGAACATTGGTGGAGGCAGGTAGACACTGGTGGTAGAATTGGCCCTGCTTCATTGTATGTCTGAAACCCTACTATGAAGGACTTTGTAATCATAATAGCTTCAATGAAATTGAGAGAAAAAAACCCAGAAATAGTGAAAATAAAAAAAGAAAGAAAAATGAGAGCTGAGTGAGTTCTGAGAGCTAAGTGAGCACTGAATTCAGAGAGCTGCCTCATGAGAACACCACAAAGTTGCTGCCTACTCTCCCAGGATGCCAAGAAGGAGATAGGATTGGTGGAGATCCATTGAAGGAGGTCTAGAAACCTGGCATGAGGCCATCCCGACTGAGACCCTTGGAGCTGAAGTTCTTTCTCGCCTCCCACCATCCCCACCCACTCAGGCTCCCCATAGTCTCTCCTCAGCACCCGGAATGCTCTGCTTTGGGTCCAAGAAGGAAATTTGAGGAAGGGCTTGGAAGATGTCCAAGAGGAGAGCCAAGGAAATGATGAAAGATATTTTTAGGATTACTTATTCCAGAAAACCCCATGGGGGAACTGGGAGATGCTTCCTTATTGGACTCTTGGCCCAGCAATCAGAGATTAAATGACAGCTGAAGGGCTGAGGTAAGATGGGAGGAAGGGGTGTGGAAGGCCATGGAAGTTTCCTGATAATGGTTCATTCAGTCATGTTTGTGTGCCTGGCACTTGCCCTCATAAGCTGATGCTCAGGTGGAGAGTCCCTTGTGCCTGAAACTTCTTCTGGTGGATGGAGCAATCACAACAATGGAGAGTACTGGCTGGCCACACACAGAGATGGAGATTTTACCCAAATTGCCTGGCATGTCTTGGATCCCTGTGAGGAGGCTGGGGATGTGAAGTGGGTTGAGGTGTGCTGAGGATCCTAGTGGAAGAACCTGAGGTGACTTCAGGTCTGATGTGCCCTTCTGGGGAGTCACTGTCTGCCCTGAGGGTACAACCCTTCCCTGTGGGTGTCCCTTTGCTTGCCTACCAGTTCCTCAGGAAAACATGTAGCAGGCGGCCAAGTTTCACACTTGTCACCACATTCTCTCAGGAGCCTCTTTGCAGGTGACTGAAAGGTCACCCATCTCACTCACTGCCTTACCACCAGCACTCAAGTCTGACTTGAGACCCCTTGAGCCCCCACAGCTACCACAGTTACCCAAGTCCTCCCTGGGCCTCACTGCTGGGCTGCCCCATCCCATGCTGGCTCCTCCTCAACTTGGGGCTCTGCATTGGAGTTGATCTCTCAAGCTACAGTTTCTATACAACTCAGCGCTGCCCAAAGTAGTTCAGGGAGGCAAAAGGAACCTTCCTCTGCCCCCAGAGGGAGCTGCCTCAAGACACGAGGCAATCAGAGGATGATTCAAGTCCAAACCCACAGGAACGGGGAGTAGAAACTGGGCACCTGGCTGTGGGTCTGTCCTGGTCCTGAGTCACCAGCAGCTTTAGTACATTCCAGAAACTCTCTGGGACACCTTGATGTAATGGGAGGATCCTGTGTTTGCCTGAGCCACGGCTTGAGGAAGAACAGACAGGAACAGTGGGCTGTGTTTATCTAGTATGTTACGTGCTGGGGTCACTGCTAAATATTTTCCACATTGTATTTATACTTTTAAGCATCTCTGGGGTGGAACTGCTTCTCTTTTTGTTTGATTGAGGAGCATATGGAGTCAGAGAAATATGGAGCTCTCAGACAAGGCTGGATTGTGACTTGGCTTCTTCTGTCAGGAACAGGGTGGGTGGCGATAGCCAGGCAGAGCTCTGAAGGTTGCCCCAGAGACCCCCTAGACTCTCCACCCAGCTCCTATTGCAGGATGGGCTGGATGCAGCGCCTGCACTGCCTGCTCAAGCTCATTTGCTTCCTCTCAGGGGTGGTCGTTTGGTCTGAGCCAGAGCCAGCATATTCCTGCTCAGCCTCCTCTCTTTGTCTATGTTAGAACTTACTCTCACTCTTGCTCCCATTTGCCAGAGGAGGGACTAAGGCTCAAGGCAGAGCCAGGGTGCCTGTGTGGAGTGGTTGACTGAGGAAGAACTGCAGCTCACAACTGCTCCAAACTGGTCTGTACAAAAAAATTAGCACATTGCTCCCTGGGAGCTGCTTCTGAGCAGCCAAGCCCTTGCTGCCAGCATTTGGAATCCATAGGCAGGGCAGAGATCACTTCCCAGAACCTGTTTTCAAGTGAGGTCCAATAGAAAAGAGGACACTAAAGCCCTCCATCGAATCCCCACCCAGAAGTCCACCAGTCTGGCACCAAGCAAGCACCACCCATCCCCACTCAGGAGCTACAATAAGGCCACTCATAGTGACTGTGAAAGACCCTGCATGCCCTTTTTCTACCCCATATTAGGAAAAGTGTCTGCACCCAGGGCACTGCTGAAAGGTTCCCAAGCAGGCCAGACAGACAGCTACAGGGCTGAAGCAGCATGTGTGAGGCCCTGCTGACCTCCTGAACCCTGTTGGCCCCTGAGCACTGCCTGGCTGCTGCATAATGATCAGGCCTGCAAGCCCAGTCTTGCTGGGGGCAGTACCCACTCTCCCCATAAAAAAGACTCTTGTGAACCAATCTGAAATTTTAAACAAGTGACCTAAGGCTCGTTAGACCACATTCCTGCTTAATTCTTAAAAACCCTTGCCCCAGAGTGACAGACCTGAAGCTCTGCCTTGTGTCTGTTCTCTCTGAAGACAGTATCCTGGCCAGAATACCCTGAGGCTCCGTGTGCAGCTTGGAGGGGCCTCACCCCAGGACATGCTCGGCCTGTCTCTGGCCTGAGGAGTCTCCACAGAGGAGGTTCTGAGTCTTCCTCTCCTGCACTCCCTGTGACAGCTCTTTACATTAGAATCTGAAGTGACAGAGCTCACCTTGCAGCCCTGGGTGGTGGGGCTAACTGAAGGGGACACCTGGACTGGGGATGACTGGCTTCTGGGGAGGGCAGGAAGGGTCAAGTTTAAACAGAGATCTGGGGATGACAGAAGTGAGACCCCAAAAAGCAGGCTGGAGCCTGGGAGGCACAATGTATTTTTTACTTTACAGTGTAATGTGGGTGCAGAAATAACTGTTTGGGAAAGTCCACTGGCAAAGATCACAAGGCGTTAGCTCTTCTTCCTTCACTCCCTCAGCACAGATGCTTCATCTTCAACTGCCTGTGGGTCCCTCCCTGCCCTGCTCCCCTCTTCTCTCAGAGGAGCCTTTACTGCCTGTGGCTTCCCCCAGGGTAACTGGAGAAGGAGCAGCAGGTGAGGCAGCAGGGATGGCGAAGAGAAGCAGCGAGGGCCGGGCTGGATGAGCCGGAAGCCTTTGTTCAACCTTCCTGTAATGGGTTTCAGGAGAGAGCTTCAATATTTGCTGCAAACAGTGGCACAAAGGCTGTGGAGGCTATTGTGGATTTGCAAAGAGGAGCTCACCTTCTGGCAAGGCAAGCTGTGGGGCCAGAGGGACTCAAGTGCTGGGCCACTGTAGGGGATGTTGTTGTTATGAGCAATGGCAGGAGGTAATAGCAGTGGAGGAGACAATCTCTACACAGGTGGAGGAGGTGGTGGAGGCCAGTGGAACTGCACCTGTATGGAAGGCTCAGGGTTCAGGCCACCCCCAGGAGTAGGCCTAAGTCTACAATTTCCTGTGGCCTAAACTGTCCTGTGCTACCCTTCTAACTTTGGCCCAGGAGGTGGGTGGCCTCTCATAGGGTTTTTTTTCCCCCTTTTCTTTCACTCGCTCTAATTCTCTCCGGGCCTCTTTCCAGCCCACTGCACAGAAACAAGTCTATTCTTGGTGTTGGGGCCCAAGGAAAAAGAAGCCATCCATATTTGCATATTATTAGCATAAAGGCTTATCTTGCTACTTTATTTTTTTTATTTTTTAATTTTTTTGGTTTTTGGGCCACACCCAGTGACGCTCAGGGGTTACTCCTGGCTATGCGCTCAGAAGTCGCCCCTGGCTGGGCTGGGGGACCATTTGGGGCACGAGGGATCGAACCGCGGTCCGTCCAAGGCTAGCGCGGTAAGGCAGGCACCTTACCTTCAGCGCCACCGCCCGGCCCCATCTTGCTACTTTAAAGTCTATATTCAAACCTACTCATCATCTCTGGATATTTACTCTAGTGATTTAGTCTTAGAGTGGTCCCTCTTCCAGCAGTGTCTGGTCATGGATCTAATTATTTCTATAGGTAGTTCATTTTCAGTGTATCAGAAGCATGGCTTTATTTTGGCTACAGCTAAGCTGAAGGGACATCATTTGCTGGTGGGATAACTTTCCCTGCCCCAATCCACTTCCAACATCCCAGTCCTCTTGTTTTTCTGGTTCTCTCCCATCTTGTTTTTCTCCTCCTTCCTGAGAATCCTAGGCTCTGGTACTGATTATGGAACTCTGCAACAACTGAGACATCTTCCTGGCCCTTTCCCTCAGGGCTGCTGACAGAACTGTCAGGTCATTTCAGCTATTGTGAGAAATTAGGGATTAAACTCACATATTTGTACTTGCTAGTCAAAAAACTTTCAGTCACTAAGTGATCATCCAAGCTCCTTAAACAAGCTTTTAAAATATATTGTTGCAAACTCAATAAGAAAACTTCCATGCTTTTTAACGATTAAAGACCAAGTCACAATCTCTTATAAAACCAAAGCCCAATACTTCGGCCTGGAAACGGAAGTTGACCCAACTATTGACGGAATGTGCTGACAGCACATTCCTGGAGTATTCCTGTTTGCCTTCATGACTGGCTCCTCCAGGACCGTGAAGGTGCTGGTTCCCCCACAGGCCCTTTGACTTTCTCAACCCAGACAGCTCAGTTTCTTCCCTTGCCAACTTTCAGGCCTCATTTCCTGTGAACACAGAGCCCACTGCCTCCTCCCGCCCCATGCTCTAGCATGGTAAAAGGCCAATAACACAATAGGCACTTACCAAATCTTTGCTGAGTGAGGTGACTGGGTAATAACGCCCATAGCAGTAACACCAATAACACCACTGGCAGCCACTGAGTTTTTCTCCTGGATCTGTCAATCACGGGTGAATGGCCAGAGGCACATCATTCACCTTTCTGAGACCCTTTTCCCCCTCTGGGATCATGAATAATGAATGATAACTTAGAGACAGGATTTAAATTCAGTTTTCTATTTGTGTCTGGCAGTAGGAGGGGCTCATGAGATGATGATTATTAATTTGAATAATTACACCTTGATTTCAGAGTCTTGGTGCCAAGTTCTGCTTCTGCCTTCAAAAATTTTTCTTTGCCAGGTGGTAAGATGGTGAGTTTGAAGTGAGTAGCTGTCAAGGGATAAAGTTATTTCTGGATTCACCATGTCACTAGTCGCAGTAAAATGGGAAACATCAGAGAACTGTCTTGAGACATTTATTTCCAATTCAAAATGGAACTTTGTATCGTGTTTGTCTTCGCAATCTATATTTTCTTCTCTTCAAGATGACTATAATTGCAAAGTTGAGCTTGTTTTGACCTCTGATGAAAGAACAATCATTTGCTACCATCTTTCTGTGGACATTCTGGTATGAGCACACAAACCCTATTCCTCAACCTGATCTTGTGCAGAATAATGAAAAGCATATAATCAAGTACTACAAACCAGATTACAAGAGAAAAAAATGTATGTTCTGAGCAAATATTCATGATAGAACAACTTAGCAAAATATTCTTTATTACCAAGCACTGTTGGTACCTTTGTGGACAGTATCATTAATGCCGCAGGAAGCTGGACCCTCCAAAGAACAGATGAGTTTGAGTTTCTTGGAATTCAGGGAAATGTTACTATTTCATTGGCCATTTAAGAAAACACAATCTGGGCCCGGGACATAGCATGGAGGTAAGGCGTTTGCCTTTCATGCAAAAGGGCATTGGTTCGAATCCCGGTGTCCCATATGGTCCCCCGTGCCTGCCAGGAGCATGGAGCCAGGAGTAACCCCTGAGTACTGCCGGGTGAGACCCAAAAACCAAAAACCAAAAAAAAAAAAAAAAAAGCCCCAAAAAACAAAAAGAAAACACAATCTGATATATCACTACTATGTTATACATTAAAAATATAATAGGGGCCAGAGAGATGCACAGTGGTGGGGCATTTGCCTTGCATGAGGCCAACCCAGGAGAAGCCCAGTTCGGTTCCTGGCACCATGTACCCCTCCAGCCTTCCAGGGCCGATTTCTGAGTGCAGAGCCAGGAGTGAGTGACCCCTGACACTGCTGGGTGTGGCCCAGAAACCAATCAATCAATCAATGAATCAATAAATAAATAAATAAAGTTTAAAAATATAATAAAGTGTTTTAATATTAAAATTGTTCTTTGCCAGAGCTGCCTACTTAGGAGACAGCAGTGAGAGCACTATAGAATGAGTCAAGCCCAGAACCAGAAGAGAAGAGTGGTTTCTATGGCCATACTGAGCCCCATGAATTCTGCCCAGTGGCTCTTGGGTCCTCCAAGTCTTTAAAGCTGGTGGTCCAGGCTTTAGCAGCCCTTTGATGGTGAATGGCAGCTTCACAAAGGAACCCCAGTGGCCTAAAGTCACACACTAGTCCCTTATCCCATTTCATATGTTGAAGGTCAGTCTCTAAAGAATGGGAGTAGGAGAGCAGGTCAATGGAAGGTGATAATTTGGAAGGTTGGAGCCCTCATTGATGGGACAAGGGCCTGAAAAACTATGGTACTTCCACAAGCTCTCTTGCCCATCTAATAAACTAAAAACATATTTAGTAATTTAATGGCAATCAAGTAATCAAATTTTATTTGGATTATTTTGGCAATGGTCAGGGTTACTCCTGGCTCTGTACTCAGAGGCCACTCCTGGCAGTACTTGGGGTGTATATATGTGTGCTATTGGTTTTGAACTAGGGCTGGCTGTGCATAGGGCAAAAGCCTTGACCCCTGTAGCTGCTTTCAAGCCTGCAGTAAAGATGTTTGACTCTAAATGCAGTAATCCTTTTACACTGTTAGGTAAACATGAACAGTGGGTTTTCTTTTTGGTTGAACATTTTAATATCACTAGCATATTCATGATTTAGTTTTACCTTTTCATCATCCTTATGGAATAAAGAATGATTACTGTTAATAGTACAGATGAGAGCCACAAACTCATTCACCATGTTTGAACTGGACCAGCTTCATAGACTCACTCTTTTCTTGAATAAGATATAAACCAAGCCATGAAAGATCATGGGTACACTGGCCCACGCAGCAGAAAGCTGGCCATCTCAGGAGGAGAGTTCGGGCCAAACTCCAGCCATGCTGAAGCCTGCTTCCTCCATTACCCAGAACCACTGTTTACCCGATGACTCTGCCTCATTACTGACCCTTTATGATTCCCTTTGGGGACACGAATCTGAACAAACTTCAGGTATGCTGGTTTAGATCACCAGGGCATATTGGAGTCAGTATGGGCACCCTCTCTCCTTCCAGGAGGCCTAGCAGCTTAGTACATCCCCCTAAAAGTCATAGTATCAGTAGTAGTGCTTTGCATTTCTAGACACCTTAATTTGTGTAATATTGTCATCCCTATAGGAACACATCTGTTTAACAGAATGGACAGCTAATGGGAGCTTACTAACAGGAGCTTACTAAACCTTTACTGCAGATACAATAATTTTCACAAATATGTATGCTACTGTACTTTTTCTTTTTTCTTACTTTTTAAAACTTTCTTCTCTCCCATTCTAATTTTCATTTCTATTTTTCTAATAATTTTGCTTTATTTATCTGGAAACAAATGTATTATGATCAACTATGTCAATTATGTGATGAATTTTCTTTAAATTAATTTAAAATATAGTACAGAGGAGTATTATTGTACTTCTGTACAGAGGAGAAAATTAAGACTGGAAATACTACTGGTTCAAGAGCTCACAAAAGCTTCATTAAGATTATGTGACTTTATAGGCTGAAGAGATGCTCAAAGGGATATCAAAAAGATGCTCAAAGGTTATATGACTTCATGGGCTACAGAGATGTACATGCTTTGTATGCAGTAATCCTGGGTTTTATCCCTGGTACCAAGTGGTCCCTTGAGCACTGAAGAGTGAGACCTCTTTCCAGTAACCACTGAACATCATTGAGTGTGGCCACAAAACACATAAGGTGACATGACCTCAGATATTCTCTGGTTGTTCTTGATTCTCAGGTTGTCTCCCAGATCTAGCTTGAAAGAGAAGAATGAAAACTCACAGATCCTTAGGCCTAAAGATGTTCATGTCTTTAACTTTAGGGTTTATATTTTCAGTGACTTTCCTCAAATCCTGGGCTGTAGTTAGACAGCAGACAAAGGTGGCTGCAATTCAAGGTCCAGGTAACTCCTGCAGATGCAAAAGCAAGGACAGAAGCCTTCTTCCAAGGAAGCATCTTTCTGAGAAGTTTCAGGACTTTGTTCCATGCCAGGTGAGGTGAGCTCAGGGAACAGCGCGAGGCACTTCTGAGGGCTCCACAACCCTGTGTGTACGACAGAAGTAGAATCGTGGTGCTGTTTGCCAACTGCTTGCTTCATGGACCCTGGGCAGGTGTGAACTTGGCCTTTTATATTTTGTCTTAAGTGAAGACACTGCTGATCAGATGTTTTAACTCTCAGCAGTCTGCTAGGATGAAGTGATGTGGTGAGTTCTTCTGTTTGTTTGCCCATTTTGTTCTTGTTCCCTGTGTCATGGCCTTCACTGGGGATCCAGATTCCGTATGTGAAATTACAGTTAAACACCTTCTAAGAGTCTGCACTGACATCCCAATGTGCGGAGAGATGGAGTCACTTGAGGGAGAGCAATGACAACCATGCAGCATTGGAAGCCAGGTTATGAATCCAGGCTTACCCAACTTTCATAGTCAAAAGGTTCAATTTTCAGCACTTGAGACATTAAAAGGAGAGTCACATATCTCTATGAATGACTTGGCCCCAGAGCCAGCTAGAGGAGCTCAGTATCTCCAGTAGCACCCAGATATCTGTGGACTCGATTGCTACTATTCCCCCATGTTCTTTCACTCGAACACCATTCAAGGTCATCTGAATTTTGGGTTCTTCATTTCCTTCTTTGTAGGTTTTTGTTGTTGTTTTCTATGTTACTTCACCCTCTGAGACTTTGTTAATTGTGGAGGTACACTCCATAGTTTGCTTTGTTTTGGACTCTGTCTAAATGGAATACAGACCATCTTCCATACTGGTGATTTTCCAAATGCTACTGAGAGCCACTGGTTAATGCACATGACTTTCGTTTATTCATTTTCATTGTGAAATTCCACTGTTGAATAACCTACATTTTATTTACCCAGTTTCCTGTAGGAGGATGTCTAGGCCACTTCCAGCCTCTTTCCTATATAAAAAAAAATGCCATAATGAGAATTCCTTTGCAGGGCCGCATGATGCTGTGTTGAAACCCC
Organism: Crocidura indochinensis; assembly: GCA_004027635.1. Classification (NCBI taxonomy): domain Eukaryota; kingdom Metazoa; phylum Chordata; class Mammalia; order Eulipotyphla; family Soricidae; genus Crocidura; species Crocidura indochinensis. The sequence goes on along the minus strand of PVKC010007775.1, from coordinate 15,326 downwards.
AGGGCCAGAGCCTGCTTGAGTTTTTTGTACTTGCCACCCACCACACATGTGGGTGCAAGAGTACCTGGCTGCCCGTAAGTCAGAGGAGGGACTTTTTAGAGCTCTGCAGTGTTGACTGATCAGTTAGCCATGAGTAGACTTGGAAAACCCCGTTCCTCAGTGTATTCACTCACTCAGTCTTTCAGAGCTGGGTATCCCCACAACAATACATCTCCAGAACCAGCCTCGTTGGCAACTCGTGTCTGTTACTGACTGGCAGGTGCTGAAACAAGAGCCTCCAATAAGGGAACTAAAAACATCCCAGGCTTCCTCTCTAGAGTCCTGTCCCTGCAGAGGATGGGTATGGGGACATTGCTAAGGTGTCTGTGCTTCTCTGTTGGAGACCACATCTGGTGCCTTGCCCAGAGCCATGTGATGTGTCCATATGGGACAGGTGGGTCTGCTGGGAGTTCCGCCAGTTCTTGTTTTGGCCTCCCCACTCCCTTCCACCAATATTCATTTTTCCTCCATTAAAATATTTGAGAAAGTTCTTCATTGAGTTCAACTTTGAAGTGTAAAATTGTGCAGGTAAAAGTACTGCTCTTATTGCTAATACCCCTTTTATTCACTGAGATGCAACCTCTGCACCTTCTGTTCTGGCAGGTGTGAATTGGTCTCTTCTTTCCAGGCCTCTTCTTCAAGGGGCAGGCATATTGTATATGTGGCTGCCTTTGGCTTGAACTCCGTTTCCAACATAGCACTTTATTCACCTGAGTGACTTACTATCATGTCCTGTGGGATCTATGTGTCTCACTTGGACCGCCACACTGAGTACTGGGCTTAGGTGGTGGAGCAGTCAGGACATCTGTGGAGCATCTAGCAGGAGAAAGCAGCAAAAATCACAGTTCCCCAAGTCTCTGTGGCCAGTATGGGAAGATTTGGTTTGATTTTTATTCCACATCCAAGGACATGTGCCCCAATGGCTGCTTAGCAGCAGCTCAGTATTTCTTCCTGGAATTGGGCTGCAAGTGCACACATGTATGCAGGCATGTGTCCAGACATATATGCATTGCATGCAGGAGGCCATATAGGCAAGAGCACACCTGAACACATGCATGTGGCAATGTGTGCTTGTGAGTGTATATGCACACAGGGATATGTGTATGCATGTATGGACACAGTGTGCATATGCATATAAAGATCTGTGCCTGTGTGCTTATATCTGTGTGAGTGTATGTATGCATTTATGTTGCAGGTATATGTGATACGCACATCATGCATGTGTTTGTTAATGCTTATATGCAAGTGTATATGTGAATACTTATGTCCATGTGCTTGTGTGTGGTACGTGTGATGTATATATTTGTGCACATGGTTTGAATGTGTGTAGTATATATGCGTACTCGTGTGAGGCATATATGTATTTTTGCGTGAATGTGTCATTTGTAAATGTGTATGGTACATGTGTATTTGTGTGTCATGTTTATTTGTGAAAGTATGCGTTAATGTCTTTCTGTGTGAATGTGTGTGGTATATGTGTGGGTGAATGAATGTGCGTGGTAAATGTGTTGTCTATGTATGTGAATGCATATGGTGCATGCGAGTTGTATATGTATAGATATACATATGTGTAAATCCATGTGGTATATGTGTGGTATATGTGTGTATGTGAATGTATATGCTATGTGTGAATGCAAGTGGTGTATGCATATGTAAATTGTGTAGTATATGTGTGTATGTAAATGTGGTAAATGTGTGCATATTTATGCACACATATGGTAGATTTGAATGTGTGCAAATGTACGTATTTGCAAATGCATGTGTTTGTGTGTATTTGTGTATGAATGTGTGGTGTGTATTTGTGAACATGTATTTGTGCATGGAGATTGGTGGGTAGGGCTGGGTGCACAGTAGAGGCTGGACCAGGGTGGCCTTATTACTTCTGGCCCTTTATCTGAGTGGCTCCTCCTGAAGGGGGCCAAACTTCCAGCCCCCCAGGTAGGTGTCCTGTTGATCTCTGTCTAACAAGGAAAGAGCTGGTGCAGGGTTGTCCTGAGGCTATGTGCAGCCTGGCTCAGGCGGAACCTCTGTTGCTGCCTGGTCCTTGGGTTTAAGATAAGGCAGCTGTCTCCCGTTTTACACTGCCCAGACATGTAGCTTGGTGATGTCTTCCCTCTAGAATGATTTGAATTTTGAACTATGGAGATGTGGAATTAAATAACACCTGTTAATGGCAAGTATTAGGTAGGAGCCAAAGGAGTCCTTTATTATTTATTGCTTGCATTTGGAAATGGCCCCCCACATGGCCACAGCACTACCCAGTGCTTGCAGCTATCCAACCTTAAACTCTTTGTCATTGACATGGGAGCTCCTCTGGCATGCAAAGCCACACTTACACAAGATGGGGGACAGAGTTCAGTTCTCATCCATAGCCAAAGGGGAGCAGGAAACAGGGGCCCCACAACTCTCTCTGACCTCTCCTCTATCTTCAATGTATCCTTAGGCAGAGGTACAAATCCCAAGTTTGTATATTGCTCAAGGAGGATCCTTCTGTGGTGGCCCCGATGACCCCTGGGAGGCCACCAAGGTCATCTAGCTCTCTTCTACCAGGCTGGGCTCCATCATTTATGTGGCCATCATCAGAAGGCCAGAAATTCTGAATTTAGAGTCTGCTTTATGCCAGTATTGGTCAGCAAAGAGGACATAAAAAAAAGTGAACATTTTTTATTAAAATAAAACTTTTTTTTTCTGACACATGGCAGTATTCCAGCTTTGTGCTCAGGAAACACATATAGTGCTGGGATTCAAGTCCAGAGATCCTGCTTGCAAAGGGTGTGCTCAGTCTGGTGAATTATCTCCCTCACTACCAAAGTGGAGTTCATGCCTGAATCATCAATGTAGCAGTTCTGGTTCATCTCTTGCAAGGCCCAAAACTCTGGGATTCTCATGCCTACAGACCTCAAAGGTCTGACCATGCCCAGAGCTGTCTGATCAAACTTTGAGCATCACCACCAGGAAAGGGTCACCAGCAAGCCTCAGCCCGAAGGGAAAGAGCACTGCTGCCCTCTGGTGACATAGGCTCTACAAGCCTTCCAGGGGAGCGTCCTTGTCTTAGGTCTTAACTCTTGCTGTTTCCCTCTCCCCATCCCCTCCGAAATGCTTTGTCTGAGCAGCTCCTTAATTGTTCTCTTGATTTCATGCAAAATGCTGCCTCTGCAGGGATCATTTAGTCTCATGTCCAAAACAACACCCAGTCGCAGCCCTTGCCCCTCTCTCTGTTCCATTATCTTATTTCATTTTTTTCTCAAGCAGTTGACTGATATTTGAAAATGCTGGCAGAAATTCCTTGTCACTTGCCTTTCTCCTTTACCAGAGTGTGAGGCCTGGGAGAGCAACCATGAGGTAAGCAGGGCTGTAGGTCTCCAGGAGTCTCTGACATAAGATTGAGAGATTTCTGGGGCTTACTGAACATCATCAGCCTTGGAGACTTTGGGAACCTTCTGAGGTGACTTTGCCCCCCGAATACAGACATAACAGGCCCCAACTGCAGGGTTGCTTTGCCCAGAATAATGCAGGGCTCTGGGTGCCCCCCATACCCAGGTTACTCAAGGCATCTGAGCTGCACCTCTGCCCTGAGGAGGTGGATGTTGACAAAATCTAGTCACAAGAATGCAGATAGGAGTCTGTCACAGAGAGGAGCCATTGGAGCAGGAGGGCTCTGGGGAAGCAGGGCAGCTGGAACCCTCCAGGACCAGGATTTGACTGTGATGTTCTTTCATCCTGACCTGTTGTCAGTCGTCTGTTTCTGTGTTCCCATGGTTTTGATCATGTGCCTGGGCTGCCTGGTTTATCCTCAGTGGCAGCAGGTCCATTGAGCCTGGGGCCAGGCTTGGTGGCTCTGAAGAACTGGATGTTAGCAGCATTGCCTCTGGGACTGGTGTTCGGGGCTGAGCTTGATAGAGTCAGTGAGGTAGTTGTCCAGGATGCTCCGATACTGGAAAGGAACAGAGAAGTCAGCACTGCCCTATGGGGCTCAGACTCTGGGCTCTGGTCTGTCCTGACTGGAGTGGTCAAGGATGATTTGTGGAGGCAGGTGCCTTTGGACCTATTCCCTCATGTCCTGCCTTTAGGTTCCAGCAGGGTCCTGTTACCTCACCAATTACCCTCAGCCAGCCTCTGTGCTCCAGATAAGACAGACAAGATGTTTTTCTCCAACTAACCCCAGAGGGAGTCTCCCGCCAGCCCCAATCCTCCAATATCAGGTTGTCCTTTCCTTCCTGGTGCAACTGCTTAATTTTCTGGGCATAACTGGACTCTTGAGCTTTATGAGCCTTAGCTGTGGTCAGAGAGGGACCCAGAAGCAGCTCCCAGCTCTTCTTCTCTGCCCAGGCCACAGATCAGCTCTCTAGGATGAGCCAGCCACTCCTTCCAAATTGAGCCCCACCTCAGGAAGCCTAATACTTTGTCCAGATGAACAGTGGTGCCCCTGCTTTCCCCTCCTCTTTACTCTGGTTTAGGGTACCTGACCCAAGATATTCCATTTGTCAAGCTAGAAACCTGGAATTCCACCTAACCAGCTCCTGATAGTTTCTCTCCCAGATTCCAGTTCCTGATATTTTCTCTCCCAGATTTGATCATCATCAGCCCTGTTGTTCTACCTCTGAAGTTTCTCCTATAGCTGTGTATATATTGGTGCTTATGGTTGTATTTGTGGTACCTGGGGATTCACTAATGAGCTAATGCTGTTTGATGTCTTCAGTAGCAGCCATCCAAAAAGGAAGAAATTATTATTTGTACTTTAAAGAGTGAGAAATAGGGACTGAGGCCATAGTACAATACAACATAGTACAAAAGGCCTTGCATGTGGCCGACCTGGGTTTGATCCTCAACATCCCATCTGGTCTGCTGAGCAATGACAGGAGTAATTCCTGAGAGCAGAGCCAGGAGTAATCCCTGAACATTGTTGGGTGTGGCCCCCAAACAAACAAACAAAAAGAGTGAGAAATGTTAGGCAGCTTATAGAAGTTGCTTACAGACACTATCAGAAGAAGCAGAGAGTGAGGCAGTATTCAAGCCAAAGCCTGGATCCTCCCCTTAGGACCAGCCTCTCTACCTGTACCCCCACTTTGCCAGGGGCACTTCAGTGGGTATGAACTTCCGAGGAAGGAGGGGAGGGATCCTTCTAGGAAATGTCTTTGAAAACTCTCTTAACTTAAAAAAATGTACTTGTAAGTTCCAACTTTAATGTGTGGAAATCTGTAGACATTTACATGCCTTTGGAACTTCTGTGCCCTTGGAAGTTTGCTATTTTTGTCTTTGCCTTGTGGCTCCATCCAAGGCCTCACACTTTCAAGACAAGTGCCCTGCCATTGGGTTGCATGCTTGATCCAAAAGCAAGCCTTTTTTTTTTTTTTAATTCTAACTGGGTCACACTGGCTGTGTTCAGTGATTGGGGATATTCCCAGTAGTGCTCAGGAGATCCAGTGATGCAGGGGATCACACCTAGGCCCCTGTGCAAAGTCTGCCCTCAGCCCATTGAGTGATCTTCTTTCAATTAAGCTTTATGTAATGGTAGATGTTTCTCCTCTGAATCTCTCTGCAGCTTAGCACTACATAAAGACATGCTCAGTGGACTCCCAGGCTCTAGGGACCTGCTGTCTGGTAGGATGACAGCAATGCAACTGGAAGCTGAGGTCCTATCAAGCACAGGTCTCCTGTGCTGGTGCCCCTGCAGAAGTCCTGCTTCCCTCTAAACCTCTAGTATTTTTTTTGACTGTTAGAAACTCAGAAGGTGGGTTTGTGAATCATATGGATCCAGGCCTGGGCCACTCTTCCTCCCCTCGAAGCCCAAGAACTACCATGTCCCTTGTGGACTGGAAATCATCTTCCAAGACTCAAATCATTTGTCACTTTTTGGGTAGGCATCTTACCCCCAACTCTTCTGAGTCACATCACCACCCATATTACTTATCTCTTCCCAAGATATTACTGGGAATATCTTTAGCCCTCCACCTGAGTCTGGGGACCCCGAGGCCCCACCCCTCTGGCCTTGCTTGCCTTCCTCCAGCAAACTATTCTGGAGTTATTCTCAAAGTGCAGAGGCTCAGAAAGGACATGTGCCTTGCCCAGGAGTCCAGGGGAGGGAACTGCCAATGTCATCTGGGGTCCTGCCTATGAGGTCCCCATCAATAACTCTCCTCTTGATGTGAGGAACAGGTATAAATCTGAAAATAAAACCAAGCTAGCAGGGGTACAGTGAGGGAGCATGCAGGAAGACTATGTTAGGAGTGAGGGTGCTAAGGAAGCCCCAGGTGATATGCCCATGTTCAGCAGCCCCTGAGTCTGTAGTGGGTCACAGAGCAGTGCCCAAGGTCAAGTATGTCCCAGCCTACAGTCTGATTCTGATGACAGATGAAGTTACACTCTGGGCATTAAGCTAGAGATAGACCAGCCTGCTCCTCTTTACATAGGGTGGGCTGGAGCTAGGATGGGGCACAAGATCAGCTTGAGGGGCCAATGGAGTATCAGTGAGGAGGGCAACAGAGCACCTACAGTCTGCTGCTCTGTCTCAGGAGATGCTGCACCCCCCGAGGTGGGTGAGTGCTTTGTGGAGTCTGTGATGGTAGATGTTTGCATCCAGGCACCCATCCGAACCTCTCCAATTCCTCAAGCACAGAGACCCGGACTGTCCCTCTCCTCAACCCTCCTTGAATTTCCCAACTGCAGTCCAGTTTTCAAATTTTCAGGGACCTAAGACACTGCCTCTGTTTCCTGTTTCCTCCTCCCTTATCCTTTATATGGAATGTCCAGTTGTCATATCAATGGCACTTGTACCCAGAGGCTTGCTTGTACCTAGGAGCTTGCTTATACTTGGGAGCTCACCTGTACCTAGGGGCACTCCTGTATCCAGAATTTGTCTGTATCTGGAAGTTCATCAGTACTTGTTCTTCCTGTACTACCATTGAAGAGAAGAGGACAAATCCCTTCAGTGCTCCTTCCTGTCACTAATCCCTGCTTGCTGAGTGGTCTTACCAGAGATATCATGAAGCACTCGGTCCCCTGAGGAGACCAACACCTGCAGCCTTGACTGCACCAGGCTAATGCTGATATGCTTCTAGTGAAAACTGGCCCTGTCTTGCTGACCACAGAGGCTAATAAGCACCTCCTGGGTTGATGCCAGTCCTGACAATGGGAACCAGCCTGGTTGAGGGGCCAGCCTTTTTTTTTTTTTTTTTTTGAGGGACTTTCCTTAAGGCTGCTTTAGACACCAGCATTATGTGGTCCCAGCAGTAGGAAGAGCTAAGCACTCTCAGAATAACCCCCATACACCACCAGGGTCAGACTGCTCCTGGCAGCTCCCAGTCCCCCATGTTCATAGGTGGTACTGGTTCCACTCACCCTGGACAGAGCACGGCTAGCCAGCATCTCGAAGGCTTGGACCACATTGAAGTCACTTTTGGCACTGACCTCAAAGTAGGGAATATTCTTCTCTTTACACCAGCCTTGGGCTACATCCTGAGGCACCTAAAGGAGGGAAGAAGTGATTACAGAGTGTCCTCATCATTCTTTCCACCTCATCATCCTCATCATGGTCACATCTCCCATTAATCCCCTCTGCTGTCACACTCTCTACTACTGTCAATCACATTCCAACCCATCCTCGGCATTGGCACAACACCCGCCATTGTCATATTCTACTCCTCATCCTCAACACGGTCCCATTCCCAACTCTACCATTGCCACTATTATACTATTGTCATATTCCTATCCATGGTTATTACATCTCCACCACCAACCCTCTGCTACATCATTGACACACCTCAATCCTCGACATTGTTACATCCCACCACTGTTCTATCCTCATCATTCTCATATCCCCACTCCCCACAATTGTCACCCCCAATGATCACTATACCCCCATCACCACCATCCATCCCACCCTATTCCATTGTTAACTATGTCCATAACATGTATAAGAGACAAAGACAGATTCTTTTACAAAGATATATATTGTTTGGCTCCATTTTACAGATGGGCAAAGTAAGAAATAGGATTTAGCATAGATATGGCAGGATCACAGCTGCATGCTACTTCCTAAAAATGGTCTAGGTATTCCTTCCTGCCATTGGTACCTTATACATCCTTTCAAATGAAGAAGGACATGACAGATGCCAGCCAGGAAAGGAGATGCCCAGCGAAAGTCATCTGCTTTCCAGGGTCTAGAAACCACTGTGTTCCTAGTGCTCTGAAATGCCTCACTGGCACTTTACCTTTTTCTCCCTTCTATGCCCTATGTTGTTCCTTTGAGGTCAGGCACACACAGGGTGATATGGGGTGGTGCTGGGACTAAATATATGGACTTACATCAAGCAAGGCACTGCCCCTCTATTTATTCATGCTAGCATTTATTCATGTTAAGGTACCTCTGTAAGACAGATGGGCTTAGAGCAGCTCAGTTCTTGACTCAGCTCACATAGCTGAGAGAGGACAAGCAGCTTGCTAGACTGAGGGATGCTGACTTAGAGCAGCTACTCTCCTATATCACCAATAGTCCTTGGTCTCAGAACTAGGACTCTTCCTAGTCTTGAGCGTGCCCCTGAATGACTCCATCTCTAAACCAAATTCAGGTTCCATCAGTTTAAACACTCAAAAATGCTCTGGCCGGGGCCCAGGAGATAGCATGGAGGTAAGGCGTTTGCCTTTCATGCAAAAGGTCATCAGTTCGAATCCCGGTGCCCCATATGGTCCCCTGTGCCTGCCAGAAGCAATTTCTGAGCATGGAGCCAGGAGTAACCCCTGAGCACTGCCGGGTGTGACCCCCCCTCCCAAAAAAAAAGCCACAAAAAAAATGCTCTGGCCAACTGGAGGGTTACTTCCAAATCGAAGTGATACCGCTGAGTTTAATATCGAATATTTTGCAAGAAAGGAAATGACTGATATTGCAGATTTGTTGGGTCACTTTATGAACACAGTTTAGTTTGTTGAAGGGGCTCAGATTTTTCTTATGGGGAAAGTACCCTCTCCCAGAACTGAGACCCCTTATGGAGAGACTAGATACAGTCTCTCATGAAATTGTCTCCTCAAGTCAAGAAGTGATCATTAGAAATGAACACATGACCTGTACCTGCTCAAGTTGCTAGGTGTAAAATTGAGCATTTCTGCTCACTTCCTGCTTCATAATTTTCATATCTGTCCCAACCCAGTCTCATGCCTTGGTGCAAAGTCCTTCACTGTATATGTCACTGATGCTCAGGATTTTTTTTTTTCTGTTTTTGGGTCACACCCAGCAGTGCTCAGAGGTTACTCCTGGCTCCATGCTCAGAAATTGATTGCTCCTGGCAGGCACGGGGGACCATATGGGGCACCGGGATTCGAACCGGTGACCTTTTGCATGAAAGGCAAACGCCTTACCTCCATGCTATCTCCCCGGCCCGATGCTCAGGATTTGTAGCAAAAAAGGAGGGAAGAGGACTGGAGAAAAGTGAAAGGGCAGGGGACACACCTGGGGATTTAGCACCACCAGAACAAACCCTGAGCATCAAGCTAAACACCACAGGTTGTGCCTTCCCTTCCCCCTTCCTCCCCAAAATGAACTGGCAGATCAAAATGGAAGTGAAGAGAAACAGTCAGTGTCTCTACTTTATAGCATCCAGCATGGGGTGTCTGTAACTACCTCCTGCTGTCCTCACTGTCCCTTCCTTGCTTTATAGACACCATATCTGTCAAGGTTTTTTGAAACTTGACCCTTTCTCTTTCCCTATGAAAATTCAGGACCCTCAACAGTTAGAAAAGCCAAGCAGACTGGTCTGGAGGTGACATTGGAGGTCTGGATCTGTGACATCCTCACATTGTGCCCTCTTGGCTCTGATTGTATCCAAAAGACCACACAAAGCAATGAGCTTTGCATTAAAGGATTTTATTGTGCACAAATCACACATCTAACAAGCATTGAGTCCTGAAGCTGACCGGCCACCCTGGTCTCAGGTATGGGCTTCCTTATCTACTCTAAAACTGCAATACTATAATTTTCTTATGCCCTTTATAATGATTGATTAGATCCACCTGGAGGGTATATTGTTCATATTTTCATGGGAACTGTCAGACCACCAATTTCCCTCTGCTTATTTGATAGATTGATACTTTGTTCAAGAAATGGTTGGGAAGTTTTAGAGTGTGATTGGGAGTAACTGAGAGTCAGTTCACCCTATCTGCTTGCACAAAACCTCATTCCAGAGAGAAGGGAGGTAGGTGTGTGTGTGTGTGTGTGTGTGTGTGTGTGTGTGTGTGTGTGACTGAAAGGTCAGCCAGTGTGCATAAAATGGTTGATATTTTAAGATGGAGGCACTTACATTAAGATGGAGGAACTTATGCTAAGTCTCAATTCAAGGTGGTCTTCCAGGGACAAGGCAGTACTTTAGGAATTTTTGAACTGATAAGGATCCCAGACCTCTAGTAGGCCAGGTCTGGTCAGTGGAGTCTGTAGGCTTTCCCAATATCTACCATCTTGGTCCTCATCAGAATACTATAAAGTTAACTCATGACATTTCTCTGCCATTTCCTGTACCTGTATATGTTCATTGTGCTTCTCAGTTGCATATACCCACCATAAATATGTCTGAATTATCTGAAAAATATGCTAGAATATATAAAAACTTCAGAGCACAAAACCAGACTCTTGTTCTTCTCTTTAGAGTTTGTTCTCCAGTCCAGGCTGGTGGACAGTCTTCCCAGTTTAAGTTGTTCTCATGCCAGGGAAGCTTCCCTTTTCCAGTGTTTGCTCTTTGTTCTTTGTCAAGAATACTTTCTTTGCTCCTCAAATACCCCATCTGTGTCAGCATTTGAGCATTTGAACCCAGAGCTGAACCTCAGTTCTACCCTTAGGGGTAGCCACATGCCCTCTCTCTGTGCCTCTCAACTAGTCCTCTTTCACCCATCATTCCTAACCCCAAAGTCAGCCTTATCTCCGGGCTTAAGAAAAAATTTTTTTGTTTTGCTTTTGGGGCCACACCAGGCTATGCTCAGAGCTTCCCCCTGGTTCTGGGCTCAGCGATCACTCCATGTGCAGCTATTTGCAAGCACTGGTCTATCTCCCAGGCCCCACTTCCCATATTTAAAGTCCCTTACACCTTTGGGGGGGGGGGCTATTTCTGTACCCGACTCATTTCAGGTCTTAGAAAAGAGGTTGGGATTGCCTGAGGGTTAACGGCTTCTTTCTTATTTCTTGGCTTGCTAGAGTGTCTCGATTGAATCCAGGGCCTAACACATGAAAAGCAGGTGTCCAGCCCCTATTTGAGCTGTACCCCCAGCTGATTCACTGCACCTTTCTCCAGAACAAAGATCATCCTTCATTTTGCCTGGACCATTTTTCCCCTCCTAGTTGGCCCGCACTTTCCATTCTGCCACTTTCCTTTCCACCTTCTGTGAACACTTGGAGTGCCCTCTTCAGGGAATTCAACCTCTCACAACACCCACATTTCTTCTCCTCTGACATTCTTAATTTTTTCCCTACAATAACTTCTTCCCAGGCCAGACCCTGAATCTCTGTAAGCTTCCCAATTCTGCAGCCCATTTTGTGATGTGTCTTTTTTGCTGTCAACTTCCTTTGGCCCCACTCCTGCTCTTCTCTTAGGTGGAACTCCAAGCCTTTGGCCTTTTGGCTCGCTGGTTCTCTTCTTCCCTGAAACCATTCTGAATAACCACACAATTCTGCTCTTCAGAAGCACTTGCCTGGATGGGGGTAAAGCTTAGCCATACACTTCCTGGCTCAATCACATCCACAGCTATTGATGAAAAACACAGGTTAGGCTCTGTGCTCCTCTTTTGTCTGAGTCCACCCACATCACTCATCAGTTCCTATCTTTGTTCTTAATTAGCTTCTTCACCCATTTTTCCCAATAATAGGAAAGCTTCACTGGACTCTGGAGACAATGGCGTATCCTAATTACTGAGATAATAAAATCCCTCTAATTCTTCAGCTCCCTAAACGTTCTACCAGACATCATAACTTCATTAGATTTCAGCTACAGAGGAAGGTTGAAGGCAGAAAACCCTTGAGATATTGCAGAGTTACAAAAGTTCAAGAGCAAAAATCTGCCAGTTGACCTAAAACTACAGCATGGGCAAAGACTGGAAAAGGATCATTGGAGAGGACAATTTTATTGTACCCCCTTTCCCTTGAGTGGAAGAACAAAGCCCACTGGGAAAGCCCTGGGTTTGGGATCTTCAGTGAACTGGTGACTCACAGACAGTGGATGGATCTTAGCAAAAGGCACAAGACAGAAATGACAGATTCACTGAGAACTAATGCCTCTTGCCCCTCATGGGAACTAACATGTGTGGGTTCCTGGTGACAGAGATGTGAGTTCTGCAGAGACATAGCCAGACTTGCAGCTGCAAAGACCCATCAGGAGGAGGTGACCCAATAGGCATAGGATGACTGAGAACATTTGGAATTGAAGAGAGGAGGAAAACAAGACCCTTTTGGGGAGGACCATTTAAAGGTTTCCAAGGAGGTTTTGAAGGCCTTGACAGACATCATTTGAAGCACTTCCTTTACTCAGAACACAATTATTTCTTGAAAGTACAAGTCAAACAATAAGTCCTCTGTTCTCCTTGCTGCTTCTCCTCCTGGCTTTCTTCTTGACAAGATCTGAAACCAGAACTATCCAGATAGGGGAGGAAGTATGGGCACCCACAGCTGGTACACAGACTCAGAGGAACAGATTCCCTCCTTGAACCTCAGCCCTCACCTGTGTTGGTTTCAGAGGAAAAAAGCCAAGGAGATACCTACCCTTTGGATAGACTCAGGGCTCTGACTTATCTGAGTTAGTGATTGAAATTAGAAATTACCTTGAGCTTATGAAGCAAAGTGACCACCGAACTGACTTTACATCTTATTTACAGTACAGACTTTTCCTCTGAAGTTACATTCTAAAGCTTAGTGACCGACTTCAAACTATTGTTCTACAAAATCATCAAACTTTGCAAATTCAAAGTGAGCTCTTCTTTAGGTGTAGTTCTGTTAGAGGTACAAGCACCCATTAATCCACCACCCACCCATCCATTCACCCACCCATCCATCTACCCATCCTTCTATCTTCCTATCCAATCTGGAATCTATCCTTCTTCAGTTTTATCACTTGCCTCTGTGTTGACCATTGTGAAACATACTTCATATTTGATGGCTTAATTCTCCATTTCTCTTCTATGCTGGAAGAGAATCTTAATCAAACTTTACTTTCTGGTGCCACTTAAGTCTCATTTGAACCAAAATAATTATTTATAAATTACATATATTCTATTATTTTCTCATTAGAAAACAATCTAATCATCTAATCAATCAACAATAAATACACAAGTTTGACTACAATCAGCAATTGATTGACTACAATAAAAATAAATACGTGAGTAGGGTTACTAATCACAGACTGACCAGTTTTTAAACAGATAGCTATATTATACAGAGGATACTTAAACCAATACAATACTATAAATGCATCGTATATGCATGTATATCTATCTGACTCTGATAGAAATATTATTCTACAGGAAATTCAAGGTCTTTTCTATTTTTGGGGGGGGGGTTAACATGGCCAGAAGTGCTCAGGGATTACTCAGGGCTCTTGGTGACCCTTAATGGTGTTCATGGACCATATGTTGTGATGTAAATTTGATCTGGGATTTCAGTATACATGTACTATTTCTCTGGTTCCTAAATTCAAGTTTGATTTGCTTGTCTCTGAGGATTTAAGTCTCCCATTCTTTGACTCCAGACAAAACTGCCTTTGGAGATCAGAGGAATTACTCAGTGACTCAGAGTTCCTGCCCTGCTAAAAGTCCTTGGAGTTCCACAGTGCTGAGCATGATTTTGGCAGCTCTGGTGCCTACAACCCCCAGAGCCACAGTGATTTCCAGTAGCATCACAGTTAGACATGTGTAAGCAACACACAAGGACATGGACAAGGACACAAGGACCAGCACCACAAAAGGACTCACAAGGCATGTGAGTTCCATGGTCAGGAAGCATGGCCCCAGATAACTCATGCATGAGAACGACAGCTATAACCCATGCACTTCAGCCTAGTGTGTGACCTCATGAACACATGTACAAGCACAACTAAGAACCTCATGAGAACCTCATGAACACTGCAGCTGAGTATGTAAGTACCACAACCTGTTGTCATACCGCAACAATGAAAACTATGTGAGCACCACTGCCAGGTGTGTAGGCAGCCCTGATCATAACATCAACAACAATGATGGAAAAGAGAGGGATTCAAACAGAAATAAATAAAAACATTAAAAAATGTACATAATAGAACTTAACTTATAAAACAGAACAAAATCTCCTTCAATGTTATCTCATATCAGGGTATCCTATGCTTGTACTATTTCTTCAGCCTAGAATCACTTCCTCCAGGAAGCCTTTCTATAGTCTGGGCTTGAGTAGGTACCCTTTCCCCAGAGACAGAACTCGAGGTCTGTCATTGCATATACCATTATACAGCAATACAATTGCCCCTAAAGTACTGTTTACACAATAGGCTACGTATGCCAAGGACTCCCAGATGAGTTTTGTGTAGTCGGTACACAGTAGATTTCATACAGCATCTGCAGAATGAGTGAATTAAATGATACCTGTCGGTCAGCCAAGTCGACCTTGTTGCCTAGCACCACTATTGGGTAGGACTGCTCCATGGGAATGGTTTTGGCCAGAACATCTCCTCTCCACATCTCCAAGGCTTCAAAGGACTCCAGGTCAGTAACATCAAAGGCCAGGATGCAGCCATCGGAGCCTTTGTAGAACGTGGACACCATGGAACGAAACCGCTCTTGTCCACCTGTGTCCCAAATCTAGAGGACAAAACAGTGTTCCATGGGACCAGGTAAGTTACTGGAGGATCCAACATATATTTTGGGATTCAAAATATTCCAAGAGGGAATAATGACACTTTGGCATGTAGGTGTCATGGTGCTGCCACTGTGTGCATGCTAGTGTCCTAATAATTGCACCAGCACTCCAGAACTCTGCTTCCACCAAGCTCAGGTTCCTTTAGGCCACCCTGGAAGACACTAGTTATTCCACTGGTCAGTTTGGAAAAGGGACTTTGGGACCCAAGGAAGCCACAAAATATAAGAATGGCATGTCCTTACCCTCAGGTTCTCTCCTTCCACCATGAAGTTTTGCTCTTTTCAAGGCCAGATAAAAAAAAGTATGTGAGGCTTTTTAGGCTGTTGGTCTCTGTGCGATTGATTGCTCTGCAGTGTGTGTGGGGGCAGGCGTGGGATAGGGTCAACAGCCGTAGACTGGGAGCAGCTGGTGGGTAATCTGTGCTCCCACTAAACTT
>PVKC010007774.1:0-29065 GCA_004027635.1 Crocidura indochinensis | reverse complement strand
AGAGTTTTTGCTAGCCTGGTGAAAATGCTGGTTTCAAGGTAAGAACTGATCTTTGGGATAAGCTCATGACATGTAAAATCACTCCATGTGCCGTTATCGCCAACCCCA
Source organism: Crocidura indochinensis (assembly GCA_004027635.1). Taxonomy (NCBI): domain Eukaryota; kingdom Metazoa; phylum Chordata; class Mammalia; order Eulipotyphla; family Soricidae; genus Crocidura; species Crocidura indochinensis. Next base: position 28,957 of record PVKC010007774.1, on the reverse strand, counting down.
GGTGAACAGGTCTGGATCAGGTTCGCATGAAATAACGTAAACCAGGCTGAGAGTGAAACACGTATAGTCTGGCAGTCTTCTACCTTGTGTGGAGAGCCAGCTGCCTGCCAGAACCGCAGAGATCACCCCTGGATGGAGCAGTAAGAACAGATAGCTCAGGCTATCATGAGCCAGTTCCACCCAGGTTTATAAGTAAGACCATTTCTGTTTTGGTGTAAATCCAAGTTGTAAACAAACATACAAAGGAACCAGGGATGATCTTTGTTTGAGGTAAAGTAAGGTACAGCCTAAAAACTGCCCCTTCTTTGTTAAAAAAAAATTGTACGAGGTATATAAGTCGTGTTCTATTGTTCTATTGTTCCCTGCAAGAATCTGGGAACCCCAGATCAGAACTTACAAAAGTTATTTTGCAAAGGCACAGTAAAAGTTGGCTATAATGGCGAAGTTTAAACTGTATACATCATTCCCAAAACAATCAACCTTTTCTGTATTTTTTTTGTTTTTGTTTTTGTGTCACATCCAGCAGTGCTCAGGGGTTATGCCTGGCTCTCTGCTCAGAAATCCCTGTTGGCAGGCTCGGGGGACCATATGGGATGCTGCAATTTGAACCACCGTCCTTCTATATACAAGGCAAATGCCCTGCCTCCATTCTATCTCTCCGGCCCCTCTTACACTCTCTGTCTTATTTTCTCACAACTTTTTCATAGACTTCTCTGAACATAAACATTAGTATCTTTCTGCATATACACTTAAATTAAAAATTCTTAAACATTCTTACACCGAACACTGTAATACAAGTCTAGAAACTCTGAGTTCCTTTTCATAAACTTTGTTAAACAAAATTATAAGAATATTTCTGTATACAATTTGAAAATAAGTTTGATAAAACATTCTTTTTGTTTTGTTTTGGGCCACACCTGGGGATGCTCAGGGGTTACTTCTGGCTATACACTCAGAAATTGCTCCTGGCTTAGGGGACCATATGGGATGCTGGGGAATGGAACTGCTGTTCAATCCTAGGCTAGTGCTGGCAAGGTAGATAGGTGGTAACTCCATGCCACTGCTCTGGTCCCTGCTAAAACATTCTTATAAATTCTTATAATGAGCACTGTAAAAAGAGTCTATGGCATCCAAGTTCCTTTTCCATCGACTTTTGTGGACAAAGATTAGAACATTTTTGCAGACATAATTTGAAAATAAGTTGCTATATAATTGTACACAATAAAACATCCTAGCAATTGGGAAACATTCACTGGGATATCTGAGAACTTTTAAAAACCTAACAACATTAAGCATTTCCATGGAATTGGGAAAACTAATATTAAACAACTAAAGTAGGCTAGTTCGATGGCAGTGGTTTATCAGAACTTATTAACATTAGTATCACAAAAGTTGGTATATAATCCCCCACACTGCTCAATTTGACTGGCTTTAAAAAAAAAAAAACACCACTAAAGTAATATACAAAATTTTCTGTTTGCAGTGGGGCATAGAACAAAACAGTAACTCTAAAATCTAATACAGGTAGAACACACATTTAACCAGCAATATAGTGACGGATGCAAATAGGGTCAAGGGATTAGCCTAGAAGAAAGTTAATTTTTTGGAGGTAACCTGGGTGCAGGAAGTACAGCTTCTCCTCAGTTTGTCTTCAGCTGGTCTTGGATCCTCCATATTCTCCATCTTTTTTTTTTTTTTTTTTTGGTTTTTGGGCCACACCCAGTGACGCTCAGGGTTACTCCTGGCTATGAGCTCAGAAGTCGCCCCTGGCAGGCATGGGGGACCATATGGGGAACCGGGGGATCGAACCGTGGTCCGTCCAAGGCTAGCGTGGTAAGGCAGGCACCTTACCTGCAGCGCCACTGCCCGGCCCCCCATATTCTCCATCTTTACCTTTTATGTTAGGTTGCTGGTGGTCTCCTCCCTAATCTGCTGCAGGTTACGGGTCCAAGGTCCTTGCAAAGGTGCTTCAGGTAGAGGAAAGATGGTAGACATCGGTGTATGGGACAATGCCCAGAGCCTTCAACTCTTTCCCCTTCAGTGCCTGCTTCTGTTCCATCTGAGGGGGACTCTGCTACCATAGGTGGTGGGGCAGCTGAGTTAGGCTGGGGGATCAATCAACAGAACCTATGTCTATTGGGAGCATATCAGCTACCTTTCATTGGCATTCTACCAGGTCCGGACATATTAGCAGCTTTTGGTCCCCCCCTTTCCTTTCAGGACATCAAACTCCACAGTCTCCCCATCACCAACACTACACAGAAACATCCTGGGATTGCTTCTCTTAATAGCTGTCCAGTGAAAAAAATATCTTCTTTGGTGTCATTTCTGTTGATATATCCATAACTATTCTGGGCATTGAACCATTTGACAGTGCCCAGGACTTGGACTGCCAGCACTGACTTGTTTTAGTGCTAGGGGTGCAGAGGTATCTCTGATTGAGCCATTATCAGACTCTGAGTTTGCAGAGATGGTAGCTGGCACATAATTCTTGGGAGATGAGGATCTTTCTTGTTTAGTGCCAGTAGTCAATAATAAATTATCAGCCCATAGATTGCCTTTAAATTGAGAACTCATCAACACTGGGAAAGCTTGTCACCCTTCCCCTCTTATGGCATGTGTGCAGGAGAATCTCTAGGAAGCCTGGCATGTACAGTCCAGAGTGAAAAAGACAGATAAATGGACCAGAGCAACAGTCTATGGTGAAATGAAGTGGTAGAAATTGACCACCAAGAACACATCAACAATAGCCGTGTTGCCTGCTTTCTTCTTTGAGGATGACTTGAAGTTTCGAAGACTCAAGTGACTGTGACAGCAACAGCAGCAGCAGCAGCAGCCAGGTAGAAGATGGTCAGAGCAACATGAAGCCATTTAGAGCAGAAGCCTTGTTCACAATGTTCCAGTGAAAGGCACAGCACATTCAGTCCAGCTCAAGGGGCCATCATGGTGATACTACACCAAAGGGTCAAGTCACTCATCATTGTTTGGGTTTTCTGGGGTCCTCAAATCCTTGTTCAAGTGCAAGTTGTAAAGTCACCCCATGCGCTGTTATCTCCAACCCCAGGTGAACAAACAAGTCTGAATCAGGTTCGCACATGAAATAATACAAACCAGGCAGAGAATGAAACACGTATAGCAGGGGTCTCAAACTCAATTTACCTGGGGGCCGCAGGAGGCAAAGTCGGGGTGATCCTTGAGTTCAAAGTCAGTAGTAAGCCTTGAACATTGGTGTCTGTGACCCAAACAACTAACACAAAACAAAACAAAAAGATTCCTCTAGGGCAGGGCCACAAAATGTTGTATGGAAGGCCGGAAACGACCCGCAGGCCACGAGTTTGAGACCCCTGACATATAGACTAACAGTCTTCTACCTCATATGGAGAGCAAACTACCTGCCAGAACTGCCATTTTTATTGAGTACAGAGACCACCCTGTCTAATGGTCTTACTGCCTGGTTGGGGCAGTAAGGACAGAAAGCTCAGGCTATCCTGAGCCAGTCCCACTAGGCTTACAAGAAGGACCATTTCTGTTTTGGGGTAAATCCAAATTGTAAACAAGCACACAAAGGAACCAGGGATGATCTTTGAGGTAAAATAAGGTGTAACCTAACAATGACACCTTGATTTGGATATAACATCTGCGCAATAACCAAGATCTCTAATTACTGAAGCCTGATGGTGACAACCATAATTGAGGAGAACTTTTCTTGGGATCATGAAGAAAGACTTTGGCGTCAGGTAACTTAGTATGCCCATAGCCTGTAGTTGGTCTTAAGGCAGGATGCTTCATGGGTAGGGACACCTTATTTTTAAGGCAAAGGTTTTTTCTTTCTATTTTCCCCAACTTTTGCTGCCCCTATGCAAAATACTACCACTCTGTTTTTTATCTTTTGGATAGGGGCTCCTGACTTTTTTTTAAATATAGAATCTTGGGACATGAATTCCTTTGTTTCACCTCATATTTCTGCATTTTCCTATAAAATTAAGAAGGGAGGAAAAAAATAGGATGGGGCCAGCGGTTTCAGGTACATTGGTGGATGAAAAAGGACAGAACAAATTATCCTAACCAAAGTCTACAACAATGGAATCAAGAGACCCAAACTCTAACAGTCTAAACTTTTTTTTTTTTTTTTTTTGGTTTTTGGGCCACACCCAGTGACGCTCAGGGGTTACTCCTGGCTATGATCTCAGAAGTCGCCCCTGGCCTGGGAGACCATATGGGAACCGGGGGATCGAACCGTGGTCCATCCAAGGCTAGCGCGGTAAGGCAGGCACCTTACCTGCAGCGCCACCGCCCGGCCCCTAACAGTCTAAACTTTAAATGGGTCTATTATACTGGCAGGCCAGAGGATAAATGGTGGTGTATGGGCTACACTCTGGGAACATGGTAAAGGGCTGTCAACTGTGGGGGTGGGATTGGACTTGGTTCATTGTATGTCTGAAACCAAACTATTAAGGGCTTTATAAATCACAATTGTCTCAATAAAATAGAATAAAATAAAAACTGATCTGACTGGCAAAAATGAAAAGGGGATGCACTGCAGGTAGGAGCAAGGAGGGAAGCTGTCAAAGCCATGCTGTTATGATCCTGCCTCTGCTCTGTGCAGGGAGAACTTCAGCACAACCTCCTGGTCATGCCAGTGTTACCCAGCACAGCTCTCAGGAGACCATGGCTTCTCTTAGAGAGAGGGGACTATCCTCACTGTCCCTGCTGACTGACAGACAGACACAGCGGAGACACAGAGGGTGCCAGGCAAAGCTGCAGAGGAATTCGTGGAGGAACTGGCCGAACAAGATGAGAAGGCAGGGGAAGCAGCACTCAGAAATATGTGCCATGGGAATGAATCACTCTGGGCTGATGGGATCAGGGCACAGAGGGTTCTTTCTTCCCCTCCCAGCATCTGGAGTGCTGCTTTCAAAACACAGGCTGGACCTGGCGCCCCAAGGAGAGTCTTCGAGAGATTCTTTGAAAAGGTTGGTGCTGGGTTTCAGGTGGTAAGGCCCTTTGGCACAGCAAAGAAAGCAGCTCTGCAGGGAGCAGAAACCTTTTAGTTACAACCCCAGAAATGACCCCAGCACCCCAACACAACCGTGACATTGAACAGGCTAAGCAGGAAGAGTACTAAGTCAGTGGTGGGTGATGAAAAGAAACCATCAGTATTTGCTTGGTCTCCTCTGTCCCTCCACACATTGCTCAGCCTGTAAGCAGGACAGAGGATGGGGCTCTGGATCCTAACCAAGCATATTGACTTACTTCATGTCCTGCCTCATCTCATTCAGTCCTCCAGGCAAGTCTGAGGGAGTTGGGGCTCTTATACTCCCAGTTTAAAAGGAAGGAGATTAAGTAATCTTCAAGGTCATGCAGCTTGTGAGTGACGCAGTGCAAACTCCTATTACTGGCCAGTTGGCCTCACTGTACGTTTGCTCACCCTGTGAAATATAGTCAATGAACACAGACATGCTGGAAAAGACCATCTCCACCTCTTTGATCTCTGATATAAGCCTGAGGTGCCCTGAGATATGGGAACTGGGATAAAAGGAAGCCCAGAGACTGAGACACCAATGAGTGGTGCCACTTCAACTCTATCAAATAGTTGTTGTTATTTTTGTTGTTGGGCATACCCAGTGATGCTTAGGGATTACTTTTAATTACAGGACTCCTGGTCTGGTCCTGTACTCAGGAATCACTCCTGGTGATGCTTGGGGGCCATATGGGATAACTTTGGATTGACTTCATGCAAGTCAAGTGCCCTCCCCTCTGTACTGTCTTTCTGGTACTTTAAATGGGGTTTTATAAGGACAAAGTTGGGTCCTGAGAGCTGCTCAGTACCTAACTTTTAGCACCTCAGAAGATATGCAGATACCTATCTTCCTCAATCACCAGGCTCCTGTTCCAACACTTTGTAACTAGATCTCTTCGTTGAAACAAGGATCAGGCAAAAATGAAGACTGTGTATATTTGTCTCATTGGTTCTGATCCTTTTACGAAAATTCTGTTTTTCAAGTTCACAGCATATAAATGCCATGAGAGACACTAATCCTAAAAAGCATGCTCCATGACTAAATTTTCAAGGCAGCCTTGATATTCACTCAATGAAATGACCTGAGCACATAGCTCAGATGATATCCTTTAGTCAGTAAGCTCAGGATTCTCATATGTGATTCTTAATGACCACAGGGGTGGCCATGAACAGCCAAGTCCAACATGATGAGTTTAAGATACTAAGCTACAGTGATGACATCATGAAAAATAAGCCAGTGCTACCTGAATGGACGCCCACAATTTTCCCCCACATTCATAGCAATACATGCAGGGAGATGTATTGAGAGAGACCCAAAAGCCTTCAGAAGGAACCTTTGGGGGGTCACAGAGGCAGGAAGGTTGAGATGATGGTTGGATATTTATAGGGTACATGTTTACTATTGTCTAATTCCAGTTGGGGAGCTGTCATGGCCGAGCAGGAGGAAGCCTAGCTGGCAGGCCTGAATTCAAGTCCTGATTTTGTCCCTCCTCACCTGGAACTGTAAGAGCTAACTATGGTGAACTTTGTGCTTCTTGTCTGTGAGACCATAGTTACATTCAACTGTTGCAAAGAAAGAATGAAGCAGGTCCATCAAGTTCCTCAGAGTACTGTGTGCATTCACTCAAGCATGGGGCTTTGTTCTGATTTTTCTCCTTGCTTCAACCGAACTTCCAGGAAGTTTGGGAAGGAGAAATGGCACAACCTCCAACCCTGCCCTGCCTCCTAGATTCATCTAGAAGTTCCACAACAAATTTCCATCTGGGCTGCAAGGCCACATCACTGCAGGCCACAAAGGGTTTATGACACTAATTTTGGAATATTATAAGTATCTACCCTACTAAGGGAAATTTTTTTTAAAAAAAGGAGACATAAAATTTATCTTTACTATATCCTAGTCAGAGAGTTCTACAAGAGCAATCATCTCAATGACCAGAGAACAATAGGATCTTCTTGTCACAGCATAGGCAGGTGGGGCTGCACTGTGGAAACTGACACACAGACCCCCACATTCACCCAGACACGGCCCCGCAAACACACACTTGAGTCCCATCTCCTATCGGAGGCCTAGACCTTAATCCCAGTGTTCTGCACTAAACACAAGTCACCTCCTGACTGGCTCCACCAGGATCCTCCCCCTCATTCTGGGTGGAGCTGGAGACCAGCTCTCTGTCATCATCATCCCCTCCCTTTCCATCCTAGCCAATGCCTTCTCCAAGCCTCAACTCCACAGTTGTCCCCCTTCATCTGCCTCCCTATGTCCCTACTGCCACTGCCACAATTCAAGCCTCATCATCTCTCACAGGCTATCACAAGAGTTGCTGGGCTGGTTTTCTTGCCAATAGTTTTTTGAGCATTTGCTCTTGCTGCCAGTGGGAGCTTTCTAAATGTTTAACCATAGCGACACTCTGCTCTACACACCCTGGGGTCTCCTCTTCACAGAACCCAGAGCAAGGCCCCAGTAGAGAATGAAGGTACATAATCTGGTCCCAAACACCTTCTCCACCCAGTCCTCCCTTCTGCTCTAATCCAGCATTCTCTGACACCAGCTGCCTGGCACATACTGCACCTGGCTAGCCAGGATTCAGCCTATTGCCTTGGGCCTGTGCCACTAGGAGAGGAATTGAACCCTCATGCCTGAGGACTTTCCTTTGCAGTCTGAGGCTTGGTTTCCTTTGATGATAGTAACTCCTGCAGGTTAGTGAGGGGTCATATGAGTAACAAGTTGTATACCAAGTGGTATATGTGTGACCAAAGGTAGCTGCTGCCGCTGTATTACCACTAACATCCCAGTGATCTCTTCAGTAGGGAGGCCCCTTTCTTCACTCCAAGGATCGAAGATTCTTCTCAGAGACTTGCTTAGGTGTAAACAAAAACTATTTTTTCTCTCAATTAGGCCCTGTTTGACTACAAATTCAGAAGTTTTCACCTCTTCTCTGTGTGTCTTTTCCTAATGCCACCTGGGATGGCACCTTCCTCATCTACGCCCTCACACCTACACAGGTTCCTGTTACAGGTATGCTGATTTTTGCTAAGAAGTTGCCAGCATCCAAAACAACTTTGGGTGTCAAGGAAGAGTGTAGATGGGAGGGGGCAGGAAAGTCAGCTGAGCCCCAGGAAATCCTTCCTCACTGCTAGACACCTATTGCAACAACCCTGCTACTTCTTGTATCTTGTGTTGGTTCCACGTGACACCCAGGATTTGACAGATATGGGTATGGGGTGGGCAAAGCCCCAGGTGGGCCACACACCCCTTTGCCTGTGGGAGGCCATCAACTGAACAATACAACAAGTATTAAGTGGATAGGATGTGGGTTCCAGTGTGGCTCTATCACAGTCCACTTGCCTCAGCAGGACAGAGAGGGGTGCTGAAGGCACTTCCCCCAGCCTATGGGATGTACAGGAGGTTATTCTTACCCAGTCCCTCCCTTTCAGTACCAACCACAGTTCCCACCATTTCTGTTGCAGAATTGAGGATAGATCTTCCCCTCCAGGCTTTCAAGGGTAAATGACAAGTGTCAGATTTTCTCCAGGCCAAATTCTGGAGAATAAAGCTCAACACTGACTCCTGGCATGATTGAAGCCAGAGGGCTGTTAAAGGTGGTAACATGGGTATATTCTGACTTCTAGAAAGGCCTGGAACAAAGAAAAGTAACTAACCAAGAGCAACAGAGATGCTGACAGGAGGTCTGGGGCCTGTCTACAGAGACATCTTTGGGTCAAAAACCTGCCAGCTATGACTTAGCACTTTACTCTCATGGACTCTAATCTGTCTCCCCACACTGCCTGACATCCCAACACCTCACCTTCATGGCCACATACATGTTTGTCTCCTCAGCTTCCGGAAACCCAAACACTTCACCCCTACGTCCACAAACATGTATGCTTCCTCACACTGTCTGACACCCCCCAATACCTCACCTTCATGGCCACACACACCTGTCTCCCTGGTCTATTTGTCTCCCAACCCTGCCTGACACCCATCCCTCACTGTCATGGCTGCATGCACAGCTGTTTCCCCACCCAGCCTCTCTTGAGCCTCACAGAACATCATTGTCCTACTGTTCTGGGCTCTGTCCTTTCTCTACTGCAAAGAGCAATGTAGGGGTCCACATGCCTCTATGTCAAATGCACCCATTCACATCACACAAACCAACCCTTCTTCAGCTCAGGGGAAGCTGCCATATCCTTGGCCGAGTGGACATTTTTTTCAACGACCCATACCTGGGCTGGGTGCCCACACTGACTTCCTCTTTCACAGGCCTTGGGTTGGCAGAAGGCCCCATGGGGATGGCAGGGCAGGGTCACTGAGCCTCCCAGGCTGGCTGGAGTTCCCCAGGCTGCTGAGTCACCAACAGGCTCCACCAGAGTCAACCTCTGAGGTGGCACAGAGCTGTGCCAAGCTGTGCCAATCTGAGGTGCTCCAAAAACCTGTTCCTGACTGGCACTACACTCAGGCATTAAGGAGTCTGTGGAAAGGCACCACTCTTAGTATTCGCAGAATCCCTGAGCAAATAGGGACAGGGGCTAGAGAAGAGGTCAGAATGACATAGTGGACAAAGATACTTAAGGCTGGGGCACCTCAGCACTGGCCATCAAAAACCCAAGGAATCAAAAGCCAGCTCTGGAAGCATCCACAAAAACATTAAAGCTCTCCTCCCCCTGCTTGAATTCCACCAACTCCAGTTCAGTTTCCCCCCCAGACCTGCCACCCTCCCAGAAAGGGGAGTCTTTGAGAAGTTGATAAGACCAGGTTGGTTCTCAGTTCTGGCAAGACCGTGGGCACATGCCCATGATGAGTGGCTGGAAGCTGAGGAAGAGAGTGAAGAGATGAGAACAGGCAATCCCTAAGCTCATGCCCATTTCTGCCATGTGGGTACCTGGGTGATGCCCACACACATTCCTTCCCCTTGTGCCACACGCTCCGGACACCTCAGAATAACACTGCTGGACACTGCCTGGCTGGGAGTTGGGCCACGATAAATAGTCATGTCATCATATGGGGTTTCATATCAATGCAATGGTTAGTGAAGGCAAAGGAGCCAGTTACAGTAGATTAGGGCCAGACACCAGCTGGCACCATGTGCACAATGCTGTTTTCTAGCTCAGGCCAGAGGGCACCCCCAAGAGCACTCATCTGACCAGACAAAGGCCACTGCTGGAGTTTAAGAGCAGTTTCAAGAGCAGGAGGGCTATCACCTATAGTTCTTGTTACCACCAACCCCTTTTCCTCATCATTATAAGGGGGCCTTTTCCTTAAACCCTTGGATTAGGAAGGAGTACAAGAAGGTGAGAACAGGCAAAGTGTGAAACCCCTACTAAAAGGGTTCCAGATGAATTAAAAAAAGAGATGCCCTGGGGCTGGAGAGATAGCATGGAGGTAGGGCATTTGCCTTGCATGCAGAAGGAGGGTGGTTCGAATCCTGGCATCCCATATTGTCCCCCGAGCCTGCCAGGAGCGATTTCTGAGTGTTGAGCCAGGAGTGGCCCCTGAGCACTGCTGGATGTGACCCCAAAACCAAAAACAAACAAAATAAGAAGATGCCCTGGGAGACCCTGACCAGCTGCTCCCTTAGAGTCCAGGGCACTGCTGGGGCCCCCAGGACTGTAGAGGTGAACTTTGATGGTTCTGATGACTCCATAGCTTTCCTGGGGCCCAGTGGGTGATCCCAGGGATGCTTACCTCTCAAACTGGTCAGGACTCTGAGGCAAATTCCTCATCCCTGTTGAGGAAATCTGGACTCTAACAGAAAAAGTCCCTGCAATAAACCACTGAACATCCAACTATACACATGCAGAAGTCCCTAGACCTGGACAAAATGGGTGAAACTGCAGTACCACTATAGGCCCATTTTTCAGAGACCTATTATGTCTCTGGGAACATTCGGATGGAATTGCCTCTCACCTGTGTTGATAAATTATTATTTTAACAAACAAAAAAGGGGGAACTGTTGATGCATTTAAGGGAATTAGTCAATGCACCTTAAAGCAGTGATGATGCCCTCGCCCTGTAATGGCAGTGGACTTGGGACAAAGGGGAGAGAAAGCTTGGGACACAGGGAGAGAAAGCTCCCCTATAAATGACAACTACCCTGAAGTATAAAAAGGAGAGCCTGGCAGTTATTGGAGGGGCTAGGGTAAAGACCAGAATGAGCCTGCTGGCCTGCAGAGGGCCTGAGATAAAGCATCAACAAGATGCTCTGAAATCCTCTATTCATTTTTCTTTCTTTCTTTTTCCTTTCTCTCTTCTCTCTCTTTCTCCTCTCCCTCTCTCTCTCTCTCTTTCTCTCTCTCTTTCTCTCTCTCTCTCTCTCCCTTCCTCCCCCTCTCTCTCCCTTTGTCTCTCTCACATCTGGAGCTACAGGCCTCCTCCTCCCCATTCTCCAGCCTAGGATCTCACTCTCTCCCCAACCTCCTACCCCCACCCTCACAAAGGGAAGACTTCAGGAGATGTGCAGAAATAAATGGCAATATTTCTACCCCATCCTGCTGGGTCACTCAGGCAGTGGTCCAGATCACTTCATTCTGGCGTCCCTGGGTAGGCACTGACAGAAGGTATCAGACCTTTGCACACCTGGGGTGGTGGGTTCTGTCCTGGGTACTGCTCTCTGGACTCTATATTAAGCCCAAACATTGGGCCACACAGCACAAGGGCTTGCTTGTTACTTCTAAAAAGACTGATATGCAAAAACCCTCCTAGGTCTTTACAGTTGTGGGACCGGGGTGAGACTTTCAGGAGTCCCTACAGGAAAGGCTTTGAAGAGTAGAGAGGCTGAGAGCTGCCTTGTTGGGCTGCCACAATCTGTGCACTTCCTGAGCCATGCTGGTGCTTCCAGCTCCTGCCTCACAACTCTGGGGCACAAGGGATAAGGCTCACTGGCTGGCACTGGAGACAGACTAGCAGGAAACTAGTGTAATGATGAGATGAAGAACATGGTGACGATGTAATGTATTAAAAACAAACAAACAAACAGAAAACCAAAGCTGAAACAACAATAAAAATAGCAAAATCAAAACCTGGGAAAGACAGAAATTCTTTTTGTTTTTGTTTTTGTTTTTGGGCCACACCCAGTGACGCTCAGGGGTTACTCCTGGCTATGCGCTCAGAAGTCGCTCCTGGCTTGGGGGACCATATGGGACATGGGGGGATCGAACTGAGGAGCGTCCAAGGCTAGAGCAGGCAAGGCAGGCACCTTACCTCTAGCGCCACTGCCCGGCCCCATGGAAAGGCAGAAATTCTTTTATGGGAAATGGAAGCAGGGTCTCTCCTGCCAACTTGACCACTGTGAAGGCCCCCTTTCTTTTCTTCTTTGGCTTTTGTTGGGAGAAAGGTTTGAGATGAAAAGTAAAAGAGGGGGAAAAAAGATGGGAGTTCCTTGCAGGGGTGGCTGGATTCTTACAAGGAAAGGGTCAGGCAGAAAGGGGTGTATGGCAGGTTAGAAGTTGGGTGCAGTTCTGCAGCAGTGCCTAGAAACAGTCAGGTGGAAATGAAAGCTGTGTGGAACCTGGAGCAGCCAGGGCAAGGGAGAGGTACTATGGAGCACAGGTCACGTGTGTGGGAAATGTCCTACAAAACCAAACTGTCTTACCATATGGTCCAGCAATCTACCAGCTCCTTGGTAGCTAGCAAAACGATTGAAAACTTATGTTTGCAGAACAACTTATACTCTAATTAGAACAAATTTTTATTTTTATTTATTTGCTAGAGATTTGCACTCCAATTAGAACAACAGTTTATTTCTATTTATTTGGGGGTGCTTTGGACCAAATTTAGCTGTGCTCAAGGTTTATTCCTGACTCTATACTCAGGAATCACTCCTGGACACAGTTGGAAGAGCATATCTTGGAGTGATGCCAGGAAATCAGGATCGAATCAGGGTTCACCACATGTGTACAAAGTAAATAACTTGACCCCCTAACTATCTTCAGCCCCACCCCAATTTTATAATGGCTTTATTCACAATTGTGACAAGTTGAAAGCAGCCAGGACCATTTAGTAAGTGAATAAATAAATTGTATTAAATCTGGACAGTGGAATATAATATAGCCATAAAATGAAATAGATGATCAAGACAGAGAAGAGACATTTCGTGGAGGTACACTAGAAGAACACTATAAAGTGAAATTTGCCATTCTAGATGCTTCCAGAACATGGATATCAAGGCACTGTTGACACTGATGGTCATACCTATGAGTTCAGATGAAAGTAAAGAGAGACCGCAAAGCTCACTTCCTGGCCTGCCCTTGCCATCATAATGAATTCTAGCCAGATGTTAGAGGCCAATATATCCCATTAATTCTTCCAGGTCATGAAATGTTTTGTAGGAAAGTGCTTAATTAATGTCAGAGACAGTAACTCTTGGGGAGAACAATGGCACCCTTGGTCTATGGCTGATCTGCTTAGGTGGGCACTATGCATTTCAAGCCCCCCTAGTGACTAAGAATGACATTCTTAGAATGTAGAAGAGGGTAGGTAGAGGACTGTAAGGGGAAAAGGGAGGAGCAATAACAAAGGGTCTTCCAGGCTAGGTCAATCAGTAGGAAGGGTTAGGGACTTTGGAAGCCTTCAAAACAGTCCCAAAACATCAATCTTCAAAACAGCATCTGGATCCACTGTTCCAGGAGTTGCTAATATAAAATAAAACAGGGTGTCTCAACTTTTTCCCCACCATGGTTCCTTCTCACCTTGTTTCTTTCTTGTCCCCTGTCCCCTGACCCACTTTTTTCCCCCTCCCTCCTCATCTTATGCTATGGTTCTCAATTTTCACCTGTGCTCCCCTTGGAATATCTTGGGGCCTGACCAGTGCCCTGTAAGTTGAAGACGTTAGGAATCTGCTTCCAATTTGTAGTTAGTCAGCACTAGGAGCAGATAAGAGAGTTTTACAAAGATGCCTTAGCTCCCCTCTTGAGTTGGAATTTAGGTGGACATGTGACACGACCTTGGCCTAAACAAATCCAGCTTTGGTTGCAGAGAATTCACCCACCACCTCTTCCTGTCCTTTATTACTCTTCAGGAAGAAAGGAATGAGTTCTGGGGGATATTTTCATTGCTCTGCTGCCCTTCAGGGAAAGCCAACACACCAACAATAAAGCAAGAAATTCACCTATCCCACAATGTCACTTAGTCTATGTCTGTTTATTTTTTTGACTTCTAGGATTCTGTGTTTGTATATGTATGTAAGAAGAGATGTTTTTGCTTTCTATATTTGCAATGCACAAATAATAAACAATGCAATAAACAAATTTTAACAAAAACTCGCTGAACGAATTCAAGTTTTTTTTTTTAAAGCCAAAAGTTTCAGACAGTTCTACAGAGGGGTCCAACAAATATGAACCGAAGACAACACTATTTGTGTAGGAGCCCATTCTAAGTATCTTGTGAAATTAAAATTATTTCACTCTGGAATATGAAGATACCATTACAACTTTTCTGTGAAAACAGTTGTCCAAGAAATAATGCCTTTTATGAACATTTTATTCTGTATGTGTAAAAGTCATCATGGATGTCCTTTCTGACAGGAGCTGTCCAACAAAGAACTGAATAAAATGTGGCAATCAGTGCTGTAAGCATCTGGGACAAGAGCACTGAAAGATGAAGAACATAATGTGTAAAGGTCCAAGGCAGGAATGAAAGTGGCAAGAGCAGAACAATTGGTGTGGCTGGAGGGGAACAGTGTAGGAAAAGAGGCTGGAGGGATGGAGGGAAACCATTTCTTGTGGGGAGTGCTAGGAGTTTGCATTTCATTCTGAGCTCAACAGTCAATGGGATGAAGCAAAAGCACAACATCCGATGAATACCATACTTTGGAGAAGGCCTGCTGGGGGTCCTTCTACCTCATGGAACAGAAGTTCATCCACCATCTGCTGGGACTCATCCATTGATGAATAGCCACTAAATGGTATTGAGATCAAGAGAGCTTTCAGAGGCAAGACCAGCACCTGGAGGAGGGTAAGGAGATTCCTGCAGAGTCCAGGTGAATAAGAGGATATCAGGAAAGGAGAGATTGTCATATGCCAAGAGGGACTAGAAACAGAGCTGATAAAAGTTACTGGATTTGGAAGGACTGAACATGAAAGGAGTACTGAGCACCTTCTTTCAGGTACTTTCCTCTTCACCCCATATCTGCTTGAATAGTACACTGCTTTCTTTGCTGTCCCAAAGCCAGGTCAAACAAACATCCATATCTTCAAAACTCTTATCATATCACTTCAGATTGAAAATCCTCTATTCCTCAAAAAAGTAAAACAAGAACAAATGAATACATAAGAATACAGGCCTAGTCAAACTCACTGGCAAGCTCAAGAGCTATAATAGTCAAATGCACGCAAGTCTTGATCTTAGTGTTCTGAAAGAACTTTTATCAATAGTTTGCTTCCAGGACCTGCCAACTAGTCAGTCATTAGAGATTAGGTATTGTGCAAAGTTCTGCAGAAGTTAAGGAGTAAGAGAAAAGATGGAACAAAATGATCCAGGAAACATAAAATAAAACTTCTAGGTGAAATATACTCCCATCCCATCAATATACATAACTATTATCATCAGAACAAGAAGACACCCAGAGATTCTGTTGGCCTGGCTGCAACATGAAATTGGAGTCTTTCCCCCCTCAATGTAAGGGAGATAATATAAGAATATCAAGAGCAGCTCGTACCAATTTATTCAACTCATTAAGCAAAAGGATTTTTATGCAAACAAAGCTTAAATTTTCTAACTATTTTTGCCCTGAAGCTTCCAAAAATAGCATATTGGGTGATAAACAGCCCAGGTGAGCATCATAAGTAGAATTCCTTAGAAAAGAAACTCAAGTGGAGAAAACCAAAAACAGAACATAGTCCATTTAAACCATCCAGATGTCTTCAAAGTTTTTTTCTTTAAAAAAAGGGGGGGGGGGCGGAGAGATAGCATGGAGGTAGGGCATTTGCCTTTCATGCAGAAGGTCGGTGGTTCAAATCCCGGCATCCCATATGGTCCCAAGCCTGCCAGGAATGATTTCTAAGCATAGAGCCAGGAGTAACCCCTGAGTGAGGCCGGGAGTTACCGAAAAAAATAAATAAATAAATAAATAAACACACACAAAAACCTAAAAAAAACAATTACATATATATTTGGCCACATCCCAAGTGGTATATCAAGAGGTATTTATGGCTCTGTACTCAGAAATGACCCCTGGTGAATTTTGGGGTATCGTATATGGTGTCAGAGATTGAACTCAGGTCAGCAATACCTCCTATACTATCACCCTGGCCCCTAGAATTCTTCCTAATTATCTTATTTGGGAGCCAACACATGCTTTTACACAAAAGTTAATTTAATGACTTTATCTTCAAGGTCAAAAAGTGAGGTTGTTTGCCCACATTTGCTTCCTTGGCAGCGAAGTCCGATGACATCATGGCCCTTGGGGCCAAGGCCATGTACAGAGAGGCGGATGGGTGAGACCCTCTCTCCCAATCAGAAGGGAGGGCAAGGACTTTCCCCGCAGATGCTATGTGTTCCAGGGAAAACGTGTCTCATATCCTAATTTCTGGGATAAAAAACAAATGCCCCAGCAGTGCACTTCTCAAGGCAGGGAGCTCTGATAAAGAGTTTGTGCACGGGGCGGGCCTGCAAGCTTCTGGTGGGCAGTTGCCTCTCAGACAGACTGTCTCCATCGTTGGCCTGTGAACAGTCACCCACCCACTGGAGCAGAACCCTCTCCTGATTCAGGGGTTTCCTCTCGCTACGAACAGCAAACAGCCTCGAAGTGTCACTCCCTGATTAGTAGGTGAAGACCATCTATGAATGATGAAGCATGTTTATTTTCATTACCAGGAGCAGGGAGGCTCAGGTCACCACCTCCTCAATTTTGCTTCCTTGGGTTTTAGAGCTACAAGGTGAAAAGATACCCACCCACCCCCCCAAAAAATACCTAGGGCTAACTGGCACTGCTCTTTTAGAAAAGGTTACACCTTTCTTGTTACCTTCGTTAGTGTTACCATGAAGTATCGGAGAAAGTCGGAGAAAAAGATGCTAGATTGCGTGTCCCCAAGAGATCAGATGAAGCAAGTGAAGATCCAGAAAGCATGTAGTTCGGTGTGAAGAAGCCAGTGGCAAGTTCAGCCCCTCAGAAAGAATTTTCCTAAGAGTGACTTATCTGTATGCTTAAATGTCAGGAGACAGTTACCTTTCCTAGCTCTCTAAAACATCTTTCCCTCCCTGTGGGCTAGACTTTTGCACAATTACGTAATTGTGTATAAACAATTTGAAAATTTGAGTGTATAAACAAATTAAGGAGCAATTGCTCTAGAAAGATCATTTAGTAAAATCATTAAATACAGATACAAAATTTTAACACTCCCCCATCCCCTTTTGGCTTAGGTATTGACTGTTTACAAAAGAGATTTATCCCATTGGGTGTTTCATGTGTCTATCTGCCATGTGCATTTTGACTTTACCTAAAGGGAGAAAACACTTTTGATATACATGTGTGGAAAGTGCAGGTATAGCCCTATGCCCAAACCTGGATATCTGGGGCACAAAATTTTCTTGGGTACAAAATTTGCATACTAATAGCCCTGGTTTTATCTCTGACATCACACAATCCCCTATGTACTGCCAGGAGTTCTCACAGAGCCCTGATCAGGGTAGTCCTTGAGCATCACTGGGTATGGCCCCAAACAAACAAACAAATACAAACCAAAATTGGGGATTTAGATGTTAAACAATTAGGGGTCAAAAGGCTATGGAAGATGCTATCAGCTGAACAAAGGAAGTCCCTTATCACAATGGGCAGAAAATCTGAGTTGTGTTCTGAGCTCTGCTGATCTAGTAAGTCAAGTCAATGTAATTGCCTATGTTCAGTGGGTTCCTGTCATTACTAAAGTCTGGGGGTGAAGAGCTGCAAGTAAGCCAGCTATTAGCAAATGTGTTAACACAGATTCTATCTTTAGTTGGGCTGTGAAGAACTAAAAGTGTCAGAAGTAAAAGTGTTAAAGACTCGTTTCTTCTGCTATTATTTGGGGGAAGTGTTCTGTTGGCAGGGGAAATGATGCCATTAGCACTAGGGTGAGGGGTGGTGAAGTCAACAAGGGGAGCAGACTGCCTGTATCAACAGAAGAGATGGTCCTTTAATGCAAACACTGTGGGTCAGAGAGAGCAGAAGTTAAGACAATTTCCCTATGGTTGTCCTCATGTGAGAAAGACAAACTGGTGTTCAATTGCAAATGGAGAAGTCAAGGTTCTCTGGGTACAACACAATATGGTCAATAGTACATCACACTCTATCACTTGTCTTCTGAATACCTGAACTCTTTATTGAAGAAAGCATTCTCTTAGGATTGTCTGGACTAAGATATCATAGAAAAGCAGTCTTATGCCTTTTTGGCCAGCATGATCAAGGCAAGCAGTGTGGTCAATAATTTGGGGCATGGATGTCTGGCAGCCTGATTCCATTGAGCCAGATGTCGGCTACCAAGTGGCAATTTTTTTTTTTTTTTGGTTTTTGGGCCACACCCAGTGATGCTCAGGGGTTACTCCTGGCTATGTGCTCAGAAGTCGCCCCTGGCCTGGGGGACCATATGGGGCACAGGGGATCGAACCGCGGTCCTTCCAAGGCTAGCGCAGTAAGACAGGCACCTTACCTCCAGCGCCACTGCCCGGCCCCCCCAAGTGGCAATTTTACATGTGAATGACTTCAGGGAGCCCAGCTGGACATCAAGCATTCCTGAGTGATATTGATGCTGACATGCAAGATGGCAGGGCAGACGATCTGGACTCAAATTCCTGTTCTGCCACTTACTGGCATTGAGAGCACTGGCAAACTACTTAACATTCTATGTCTTGATATTTTTTTTTGGTTTTTTTTTTTGAGGGGGGGCCACACCCGGTGACGCTCAGGGGTTACTCCTGGCTATTCGCTCAGAAGTCGCTCCTGGCAGGCACGGGGGACCATATGGGGAACCGAGGGATCGAACCGTGGTCCGTCCTAGGTTAGCGCAGGCAAGGCAGGCACCTTACCTATAGCGCCACCACCCGACCCCCATACTATGCCTTGATTTTAAAGTAGTAAAATAGGACTACTCAGCTTGTCTTCTAGGTTCATTACTGGTTTAAAGGAGTCTGTACAACACTGAAAATGCATAAGAAAAGAGCTCGTGCCTGACGCTGTTATAAGAGATGGTCATCATCCTTGTTGAGAGCGGTTCTTGGGGGTCAGTCTCCTGCACCCACAATGCATCTCAGATGAAACTACTGTTGAAAACTACCCATTTCTGCCACTAGCTGAAAGGAACTAAGGGGTTAGGGAAAGCAGGAATATGGCCATAACCCTTTTTGTACTAATATCCCCAAACCTAGCAACAGATTTAATACATGGCTAAATGTTGGCTAAGTTGAACAATCTTTACAATAAATAATCCAAATAATTAGCACCCCTTGCTTTAAGCTGAGAGATCTTATTTTATAAAGTCAATTCTGACTGTATAATCATTAGGTGGATTAAGTAGCTACTGTGGACAAATTAAAAACCAAATGTTACATAAGGCCTTGTTTACAAAAATTTCAACTACTATTTGATCACTTGGATATATTCTACATGGAATGACAGCTGAGATACACCAAATGCCTTGGTTGTTATTGTTAGAAGGAAAATGTGCTGCCCTTTATCTGAAACCCAAAGAGTCCAATTTAGTTGAAAGAGTTGTTGTGTTTATTTTTCTCTCTGTTCCACAGTAGGAGAAAAAGAGGCTTCACATGAAAATAAGCTCACATTACACAGTGAGTTGATGTTGTTTTTCTAAGCATCAATCCCTTTCATATGGTTCACTGGTGTCTAACCAGTGAACTGAAACATTGGCTGAAGTCTTTTACAACCTAAAGAGGGTTAAAAAATATTTTAAATGATGGCCTCAATCAAAGGAGGTCCCATTCTCATGATCATACAATTGTTCAAATCCAGGAACTTAGATCTCTTTCTCTACAAATAGAGCTGAGTTCTGCTTAACTAAATCAATAAAAAAAAAACTCACTTACTGAAACTTCCCATTCACAGAGAAAAGAAGTTTGAATCTACTACAGGTACTTTATGGGGATAGATTTCATTAGGGATGACTTGTAGTACTGAGAGACATACAACTAGCTTTCTTATCATTGAATAATAATGAGACATTACAGACTTTAACATGCAAGCACTTAACAACATAACATTAAAACAGAAGTAGCAAATGATAATAGAAGGAGAAACAATGACCCCACCATTATAGCTGGAGACTTCAACACTCTTAGAAATGATCAGATCCTGGGGCCAGGCGGTGGCGCTGGAGGTAAGGTGCCTGCTTTGCCTGCGCTAGGAGTAACCCCTGAGCGTCACTGGGTATGGCCCAAACCACCCCCCCCCCAAAAAAAAGTAATGGTCAGATCCAGAAGGAGAAAAATCATTGAGGACATTTGAACTCCACACCATCAATCATTTGATATAACTGACACCTACAAACTATTTTGGCCAATAATATGAGAAAACACAATATTCCCAAACTCATTAAACATTCACTAAGATAGACCTCATTGTAGTTATCAAGCTCATTTATACATTGAAAAGAATAGAAATCATATGACATCTTCTTAGATCCCAGAGAAATTAAAAAATAGATAGAAAGAATATTTCTGGGTAGTCCCAAACATTGGAGATTAAAACTCATTTCTTTTTTTTTTATTTAAACATCTTGATTACATATATGGTTGTGATTAGGTTTCAGTCATGTAAGGAACAACCCCTTCACCAGTGCAACATTCCCACCACCAATGTCCCACATAAAACTCATTTCTAAATAACTTGTAGGCATATCAAAGAAATCTCAAGAGAAATATTTTGACTACATAAAAATGTAAATACAGTGCATTAACATTTGGGGGATGCAGGAAAAACAGTAGATAGAAGGCTATGACTAGCATTGAATGGACAAGCAAATGATAGCAAATAAATAAATGCTCAATTCAGGAAAACAGAACAACATGAAAAACAAATTAAACCCAAACCAAGCAGAAAAATGAGGAAGTTTTTGTCTTAGTTATTGTTTCTATGTTACTGTTTTGCTAAACTTTATCTGAAAATCAGTCATTCTCAAACTTTTCCTCTTTATCCCCAGAAATGGTTAAAAGGTGGGGGAAAGGAACTCCTACTTATTGTCTAGAGCAGGGGTCCTCAAACTTTTTAAGCAGGGGGCCAGTTCACTGTCCCTCAGATCATTGGAGGCTGGACTATAGTATAAACAAAAACTACTAACAAATTCCTATGCACACTGCATATATCTTATTTTGAAGTGAAGAAACAAAATGGGAACAAATACAGTATGTGGCCCGCAGGCCATAGTTTGAGGACCACTGGTCTAGAGTCTTGGAATGGGAGTGTCACAAAGTAAAATAATCATAAGGGGAAAAAAATTCACATAGTTCTACTGAAGTCATATACCCTAAAACAGTATTGTATCTTGTTAGTTCAGTTCTACTTTGATGGCCGAGTGCCTATCCTAGGAGATATTTCAAATTTGGCCTGTGGTTTCCTGTGCACAGCATTCTCCTAGAGCTCCCATTGGAGAAAGAGAAAGGAAAAAGGAACACAGATTCAATAAACCAGAATGCCACTGGAGCACTACAGACCTGCCTCCAGAGCCCCAATTTCCACAAAGCAAGTGTCAGAAAGAACAGGAGAGCAGGCTGGAGTGCTGTGGCTTTCAATATAGTGAAGCCCAATGCCTGTTGGTCTTCTATCAAGGCAGAAAAGAGGTAAAGCCTTTCTCCCTAAGGATTGAAACAAGGAAGAAATTCTCTCTACCACCTCATAAGTGTTTGATTCCTCTATCATCACAAGTGTTTCTTTCTCCATAACACTGTAGCAAGGAAGGAAGTAGAAGTCTTGTTGCAAAAGAAAGCATATTGCTGCTTTCTGAGTTCTCAATACTTTCTGTCACAACTTCCTAGGGGTAATGACATATTTCTAGCCCAAAAGAATGGTTCTTGATAGGACATATCTCAGATGAGTGGAACAGAAAGAAACTCCATAGACAGACCAAGTACTCCTAGCAACATATCAAGGAACATTGTAGAATGAACCCAGTATGTAAAGAATAAATTATTCAACAAAGGGAGTTAGCTTAATTGGATAATTATTTGGAAAAAATGCAAGTTAGAGTCATAGCTCACATCTTACATCAATGTACAGTCCCAAGGAACTGAATAACCAAGAATAACAGTATAAAACTCATTATAGTGCGGTATTGAAAAGTAAAAGTGTTCTCCTAACTCAAAGACATAAGTAGGTATAAAAACTAAAGATTTTTTTTTTTTTTTGGTTTTTGGGCCACACCCTTGACGCTCAGGGGTTACTCCTGGCTATTCGCTCAAAGTCGCTCCTGGCAGGCACGGGGGACCATATGGGGAACCGGGGGATCGAACCTCGGTCCGTCCTAGGTTAGCCAAGGCACCTTATCTCCGGCGCCACGGCCCGGCAAAAAAACTAAAGAATTTTTAAGTCCTTAAAAGCTATTAAAAACATATTTTAGTAAGCTCAGATGTAATATACTTAAAAGAACACTAAAGAAAATATTTTCTGTATACCTTTTAAAAAATTGATTATAAACCAATAAGAAAATAGTGGGTATATATATATGGTTATATATATATATATATATATATATATATATATATAACATGGTTGAAGGACAAAAACAGGCAATTCACAAGAAAATAAATCCAACACTCAAATGTTAAAAAATTTTATTTAATTGTACGCAATATTTATCATACACATGTTTTCTGATAGAGGTATTCAAACAAATGTGACAGTAGAATATGTCAATAAGATTTTCTGAAAGAGGGGGGCTGGGCATTGGCACTGGAGGTAAGGTGCCTGCTTTGCTTTGTGCTAACCTAGGACGGACCACGGTTCAATCCCCCAGTTCCCCATATGGTCCCCCGTGTCTGCCAGGAGCGACTTCTGAGCGAATAGCCAGGAGTAACCCCTGAGTGTCACCGGGTGTGGCCCAAAAACCAAAAAAAAAAAAAAAAAAGATTTTCTGAAAGGGAAATTATGAAAACCAATTAAGAGATGAAAAAGTGTGCATCACATAACTTAATAATCCAATTCTCGGTATTTGTCCATAGAAAGAAAAACAAGCGATTAGTTTCTTATCATGTTTAACAATTATTATTATGATTAAATATGCTAAATCATGATTCAGAAGTAGGATTTTCATTTTGGATTTGACTATTTAAAAGTTTGAAACAATCGACATCTCTATCAAGGAAGAATGTATAAATAATGCTAGAGTGGTATGATGGAATATGTTATTGTCATTAAAAACCAAGGATGATAGATGTACTTACATATCACAAGTCTTTTTTTTTTTTGTACATGCAACAAGTGCAAGAAAACATTAAATTATAGCTCACCAAATGTCACCTTTGAAGAAAAATGAATCAACAAGTCCCTTTGTATGCAGAAAGAGACCTGTTTGGATGTAAAGGTTAACCCTAGCAAGAAGGTGTCTCTGATGAGTGGAATTTGGGGTTGTGCGGTGGCTCATTGGCTTAAAGAATTTGATTTCTATTTCTTTGGGAAAAAAGAATGAATGAATTTAGCTAAGGCTGGTAGAGGAGGAGTGGGGTGGTTCTTGAATTGCCCACAAAGAACAGTGGTGAACCCAAGAGTGAACATGTTTGGTGAACACAAATTAGACTAGAAAAGTGGCCAGTCCAAGAGGTATGTTTGTTTGGTGGCTAAAGAAGGACCTGATGAACTTAAGGTGAGTCCAAATCCAGGATTCCACATCTGTGTTATCTATGCCTTTATCTCACCCTCCTTTAAAAGAAAAGAAAAGGTGTCCAGGCCCTGAGCTTGCTTTTATTCCAGTTCAGGGACCTATGATTCATCCCTGAAACCCTAATTATAACACCCAAGGTCTGCTATATGCAAAAAACATCTGTCATTGTTTAAATTTGTTGGTGGGCAGTTTGAGCATGCAGACTGGCCAATGATGTGCTTCTTCAGTGCAAAAACAATCATTCAGAAACCATCTTATGGTAAGACGGGCTCCAGACTGGAGGTTGCAACAGAGCTCGGTGACAAGTAAGGTGAACAGATTATGTCCATGCAGAGTTCAAAGAGTGATTCCTCTTAGTCACTGCCATGGTCAAAGTTATGTATGGGTCTTATGCTATTTCCTCCAAGCAAGAAAAGGATCTTCAGTCTGTGTTTTCCTTGTTGGTTGCCAAGGCCTGGCAGAGAGAGGGGAGCAGAGTATGTAATTGCAAACCTCTCATTTATCAGCTCTGGCTGCTTTTGTGCCACCCCATTAAGTGTACCATTTAGCCAGTTAATCTCCTGCACTCCTTGGATGTTCATTAATTACACAGAGAATGCCTTGGACCTAGGAAGAGATGACTAAAGAGCAATAAAAGTACATCTATCCTCTACTCACCTGGTAAAATTGTTTATGGTCTCAAGAGTAAGGGCCCCATTGGACCCATGTTATAGTGAAAAAAATTTTTGGTAGAATTCTAAATAATTAAAAGAAATTCAGGGCCCGGAGAGATAGCACAGCGGTGTTTGCCTTGCAAGCAGCCGATCCAGGACCAAAGGTGGTTGGTTCTAATCCCGGAGTCCCATATGGTCCCCCGTGCCTGCCAGGAGCTATTTCTGAGCAGACAGCCAGGAGTAACCCCTGAGCACCGCCAGGTGTGGCCCAAAAACAAAAACAAAAACAAAAGCAAAAAAAAAAAAAAAAAGAAAGAAATTCAGATCTGGCAAAAAAAACAAAAGCAGCAACAACAACAACAAAAAATCAAACAACTAATGTGTATGTGGGGGGGAGGATTTTCCTTTAAATCTATAGCAGAATTTAATAGACACAATTAGTGTATTTGGAGATTTTAATATTGTTTTAAAATCATAAGGAATAATCAGGGAATATTTGAGTAGCCAACTGCTACAAACTGTAATCAAATCAGACACATGAAACTGTAACAATTTTGACATGTGTAGTTACACAAACACTTTATTCACTCAGGTTTCTAAGAACACCTTTAACTATAAAAATTGACCCTGAATTGTCTTTGAAAAATTATTTAATGACTTCTTCCCCAAAATATAAGGGGGAATAAAGTCTTTAAAAATATCTTTTACTAGGGGCCGGTTCGAATCCTGGGATCCCATGTGGTCCCCCAAGCCTGCCAGGAGCGAGCATAGAGCCAGGAGTAATCTCTGAGCGCTTCCGCGTGTGACTCAAAAAAACAAAAAAAAAAGATTTTTTTTATTCTGGAAACCAAGGTACTTAGTTTCCCATTTGGTAAAGTCATATTAACCAGGGGCACAGATACAAAAAAATATTTTGGGAGTTTTGGGATGTATATCTGTGGATACTCAGAGGTTACCCCTCGCTCTATGCTTAGTGGTTGCTTCCGATCACAAAGCCAGGCACAATCCCTGAGCACTGAAGGATCTGGCCCATCTTCCTAGGCTGTTCTTAAATTCCTAACCAGATAAGAAAAAAGAGTGGGATAAAAACATTAAAGGGAAGAAGGCAGCTATTTGATCTTAAATGATTATCTACCTATGGAATCTAAGAAAATTAGCAATAAAAGGTGAGCAAACTGGGGGCCAGGCGGTGGCGCTGGAGGCAAGGTGCCTGCCTTGCCTGAGCTAATCTAGGAGGGACCGCGGTTCGATCCCCGGTTCCCCATATGGTCCCCGGTGCCTGACAGGAGCGATTTCTGAGCGAATAGCCAGGAGTAACCCCTGAGCGTCACCGGGTGTGGCCCAAAAACCAAAAAAGAAAAAAAAAGGTGAGCAAACTTTTTTGTTGCTGCTGGTTTTTTGGGCAACATCTAGTGGTGCTCAGGGGTTACTTCAAGTTCTGCACTCAGGAATCACACTTGGAATGATTGGGGAACCAACCATATGTGATATTGGGGATCACACTGGCAAGTTCTTTGTTGTTGTTGTTGTTGTTGTTGTTGTTGTTGTTTTGGGTCACACCCAGCAGTGCTCAAGGATTACACTTAGCTCTAGGTTCAGAAATTGATCCTGGCAGGCTTGGGGGACCATATGGGATGCCAGGATTTGAACCACCGTCCTTCTGCATACAAGGCAAATGCCCTACCTCCATGCTATCTCTCCGGCCCCAAACTGGCAAGTTCTATCCCTACCCACTGAACTATCTCTCCAGCCTGGAAACAAATAAGCAAATAGAGGGAGGGAGGGGAGAGAAATTACCATCCTAAAAAAGAAGGACCAGCTCTCATTCCTGGCTAATTCTCAGCAGCTAGAACCTGATCCAGAACAGAAGTGAGCTTAGTAAATACTGGCAGTGAATCAAAAACAATAACTCATAAGGGCAAAGTAGTGAACTCAAACTGAAATTTCAGACTCATGTATACATAGAAATGTCCTGGTGTGTAAGAAGATGGCCAAGCAGGGGCCCAACTAGTTATTATGAATGTGTCTGGGTAACATTCATCCATCAGCCATTGCAGAAATTGTTTTCAGAGAACTTGAAACTGATCAAAACGTTTCAGATAACTGGAGAATAGACAGTGCAATGATGTTCATGTGGGAAGCAGGAAACTCTCCTAATTATTGAAGGCAAACTGTATGACAAAGCATGATAGGCCCATGAATTACCTTGTCTGATATGTTACCAATGATATGTTAGCAATGAAAACTTTAAATTTGAATATATGTATATATATACATATATATATGGGGCCCGGAGAGATAGCAGAGGCGTTTGCCTTGCAAGTAGCCAATCCAGGACCAAAGGTGGTTGGTTCGAATCCCGGCATCCCGTATGGTCCCCAGTGCCTGCCTGGAGCTATTTCTGAGCAGACAGTCAAGAGTAACCCCTGAGCACCACCGGGTGTGGCCCAAAAACAAAACAAAAAAAATTGAATATATATGTATATATACATACACACACATAGAAACAATATATGGATGAAAGCAATCTAAGAAATTCAACTAGAAAAGGGTAAACAAGTGGTTCATAAAAACAGATTATTATTGAAGACCTCTATTATAAGAATGAGTGGCTTTGGGGTCGAAGCGATAGCATGGAGGTAAGGCATTTGCCTTTCATGCAGAAGGTCATCAGTTCGAATCCCAGCGTCCCATATGGTGCCCTGTGCCTGCCAGGAGCAAATTCTGAGCATGGAGCCAGGAATAACCCCTGAGCACTGCTGGGTGTGACCCAAAAACCACAAAAAAAAAAAAAAAAAAGAATGAGTGGCTTTAAGGCTGTCTACCAGAGTATATGAGAAATTGTAGAGTTTTTCTTGAAGAAGCTTGCCAACATACATCCAGGCCCTGCACAGCTACAGGGCCAACCCTCGTACTCCTCACTCCCCATCCACATTGTCAAGACTACTCATGTCCACCCTGCAGGCCACAGCTGTGCCTTTCGTTCGCTCATCTCAAGCAATAACTGTAGACAGAATATAGAATCCAGTTGTTTTGTATGTCAAAGGTATAGTAAATATGGCTGACTCAAAAAATAAAATAAAAAAGAAGGGTGTGTGTCTGTAAATTTCAAGAAAGAGGGGAAAGTTAGATTATTCCACACATGATCATTAAGACTACAAAGTGGCTGGCATTTGCAGCTTTAATAAAATGAAATATAGAACCTGGAGCAATAATACAGCAGTATTAGTATGCTTTTATGTTCAATACCCATATGGTCATCTTATCATAACCAGGAATGATTCTTGAGCATAGGGCCAGAAGTAAGTTCTGAGACAGCCATTTGTGACCTCTCAAAAAACATAAAACAAACAAAAAGAAACATAAATTGTAATTTATATTGTATAATAAAATAATTATATATAATAGTACAACATAATATGAAATCACTAAAAATAAAGGAGGAAAATACTTGTCTGTCTCTAAGATGATGACAAGCAACTATCGGGGCCGGGCGGTGGCGCTGTAGGTAAGGTGCCTGCCTTACCGTGCTAGCCTTTGACGGACCACGGTTCGATCCCCCGTGCCCCATATGGTCCCCCAGGCCAGGGGCGACTTCTGAGCGCATAGCAAGGAGTAACCCCTGAGTGTCACTGGGTGTGGCCCAAAAACAAAAACAAAAACAAAAAAAAGACAAGCAACTATCAACTCAAATGAAGGTGTTCCTCCAACTTTCTCCTTCCTTAAACCTCTTCCTTTGATTAAAAAAAGGCCCACTGGATAGGTACTTTTGTTTTACTCTCAACCTTCCCCCTCCAGGTGGATGGGTAATGGTATAATAAAGAAAAGTGAGTTTAGGGTTGGTGCTCAAAGTCACCACAAAGAAGAAATCACGAGAAGCCGCTCTTAAAAGAAATAGAGATAGATAATGCAACAAATCCTCATCCTTTGTATATTTAGGCAAATATTCATGTTGAATACAAATCAAAAATGAAATTGATAACTAAAATTACGTTAATTAAAATGGTCACATTGATTTTCAAAAGAATTTTATTAATGTATATTCTCAACAATAAATGTATGAACTATTCAAAGAAAAATATATAAACTCTACATAGCCAAAATGTTTCAAGATTGGTTAGATCATAGTAAATAAAGTCAAGTAAGTTTATTTTTCAATTACTAAGAATGACATTAAGGCTGAATGTATAACGAAATGAAAGTGTTTATTATAGGGGCCAGAGTAATAGTAGAGCAGGTAGTACTCTTGCCTTGTAAGGCTTACTCAGGTTCAATCCCAGCATCCCAGATGGTCCCCGAGCCTGCCAGGAGTAAACCCTGAGCACCACCAGTATTGCCCAAAACAAACAAAAAGGTTATTTTAAAATAAAAATTGTTAACCTACAGAAAGTCATACATACACAATATATAGCAAGGGTTCACCTATTAGACAATACAACAAAATACAAATTTATGTTTTTGTTTTTGGATTTTTTTTTTTTTTTTTTTTTTT
>PVKC010007773.1:0-29047 GCA_004027635.1 Crocidura indochinensis | reverse complement strand
GCCTTTTAATTTCTTTCTCTTTTTGAATTCTCTATTCCATTGATCACTACTTCCATTTTTGTTTGACTTGAGTTTAGGATGATTAGTAAAAGGTCAATGAGAAAGCTCCCTGATGTTCATTTTCAGACTCCTTTTCTTGAATATGTAGGTTTTCAAACGCCTTTTTAAATATTTTCTGAGAACATAGAATATCCCTTTTTAGCAGAAGGTTCAAATAATATAATTTGATGTGCATGATCCTAGCTACTTGAAAGCAGCATGCTAATATTTCTTATAATAGAGCTGTTGATTTCACTATTCCTAACTATATGATGCAAATTTCCTTCACTTTTCCTTTATTTTTATTGATCTGAAATTTCTGTTACTAATTGTATTTAAGTCCAGTTTCTAATTTGAGTTCCCCTATTGCACAAAAACATCTTATAATTATATTGCATATTATTTCTCATTTAAAAGTGTAAGATTCTTTTCAAGATGATAAATATATAAACTTACACAATCAAAAATTTTATGACTCTTAGCTGATCTTAAAGTTATACTGAACAATTTTATGACAGAATAAATGTATCTATTGAAATTTATTTTGATAGTTTGGAGTACATTGGAATATATTACTTTTAATTTTTCCTTTGAGTATTCTTTTAGTGTTTTGCTTCAGAGTGCTCATGAATTTACATTCAGCAAACTCACTAATGCTTTTCTTAGCTTCCTGTTACATTTTTTACTATTATTTTCCCCTGTAAAAATAGTTCTAGACACTACAGCTAATACGAATATTTAATATCTTACTAACCATTGATTAATGCCTATTTCTGTTTGAGATCACCCCCATGGATAACTCTAAATATTCTATTTAAATTATACTACCTCACACTGTTATCTAAGAGAATATTGATTAGTTATCGGCATTATTTACATATTTGTTTTATAACTACTGCTGTTGCTATATTGTTATATAAACATCAGAGTTAGAATTATGGAACATTTTCTTCAACATCTGTAACCTATATAGTTTGATAAACCTATGTATCTAAATAAATATACAACTTTCAATTTACAATAAATATGTAAAGAAATAAGGAATTTTTCATGTAATAGGAAATGTAGAGAGAACTGGGGAATATAATGTAGAACAAAATAGTAAAATATTGTCCTTACTTTTATTATTACTATATTTAAATTACATATGTATATATTTATATTGAAGGAAAGTAATATAATAATTGCTACAAAGGATAAATATGCTTTGAAAAATTAAAAACTCTTTAAACCTGGGGTTAGAGAGATAGGGCAGTGGTAGAGCATTTGTCTTGCATGCAACTGACCCAGGACGAAACTGTGTTCAATTCTTAGCATCCCATATGGTCCCCAAATCCAGGAGAGATTTCTGAGCACATAGCCAGGAGTAGCCCCTGAGCTTCACAGGGTTTGGCCCAAAAACAAAAAGCACAAACAAACAAACAAACAAAAAATCTCTTTAAACCAATTTTGCTTGTAAGTGGGAAATATTGCAGTACATTAAAGAGAAGTGGTGGTTATAGAATGTTCATTGATACGTGTGATAATAATTTGATAATAATTCGAGGTGAGATCTAACTCTGTTCTTGTTCAGGACATCCAAGTATATTGTGTGGTAGGAGAAGAAAAGAAAGACGAGTGGATAATGAATATGGAAATTTAGACAGTCAAATTTTGCAGGTTATGAAGTTTTCTAGCTAGTTAGCTCCTTTCAGTGATTATACAGTGTACCAGTAAAGGTTATTGAGCAAATGCAAGCCAATATTTAAGTTGAAAATAAATTAATAAACTATCATATGGGAAATCAAAATTCATTATTAAGAATAAAGGTTATTACCTATGGGAGCCCTTTTTATTATAATATATTTCCTACATATTACTATGCAAGACCTTGTATAGATTTATGCTCACATAGCCAATGTGTGAGAAAAATAAAGTTTTATGTATATTTAGTTTCTATGTGCTCCATAGCAATATTTATCAATGCTAGAATGGTAATGTAAGTTATACACTTTTACTACAATGTGATATATTGGTTTGCTGATACATGTATACTGTTTATTTTTACCAATAATTTAACCACTTTTTGATATTCCTAATACTTCAAAAAAGCATTCACTTTAGGCAAATGAACATTATAATATAAGTAAAACCAATAAACTCCAGGAATATTTTGTTAGTTTTTCTCTTCCCTGTTTACACTCACTTCTGCCCTCTACTACTTTGCAATGTCTTACAAATCTGAATAGTTTTGATGCAGCAAGAAGAAATAATGACAGTATGTCTAATTGGAGACTTTCACGTTCATTTAGTAGCCTCGATGTTCAAAATTCTCTGAAACGCGTAGAGAACCTGACCGAATCAGTTGTATGAGAAGCTGTCCTTTCATACTCTGGCACTCTAAAAAATAATTTTATACAACATTTGCTTATTCTTCAAAACAATTCTCCATCTTTGGTGTGGAGTGATTGGGTCATATCTGGTTGTGTTCAGGGGTTACTCCTGACTCTGGGCTCAGAAATAGCTCCTGGCAGGCTCCTGGGAGCTCAGGAATCTGTCCTGTTAGGATCGGGGACCATATTGGATGCTGAGGATCTATGGGGGACTGTATGGGATGTCTGGGATCCAACTGGGCCTCTCTTGGTCAATCGCTTGCAAGGCAAACTCCTACCGCTGTGCTTCAGCTGGTGTCCTGGAACGTTTTTTTAATGCTGATCTCAAAGTACATACTTTATTCATGTGGCTTCTGTTTACAGTCTTGAAATTCAATATTTCTCATGGTTTCAAGCTAAAAACATGCTTTATCTTCACTAATAACTTTGCAATGAACTATAAATCAGTTTATTTTATGAAAGCAAGTTGGATTAAACTCTGGTGTTCTATGTCAGAAAAATGTTCTCTGCATCCCTAATTTTTTGAGGACAGCCATAGGATAAATTAGTAGTATTTGAAAAGATGTTTTATTCAGGGACCAAAGTGATAACATAACAGGTAGGGCCTGTGCCTTGCACATAGAATATTGAGTTCAAACCCTGACATCAAACCTTGTCCCCTGAGCATCATCAGGGGTAATTCTTGAGAACAGAGCCAGGAGTCAATATTGAGTGCATTAAGTGATGTCTGATATGGCCCCAAAAGCAAAATAAATTTTTGAAAATGTTGTATTCATTATATTGTAAGTATCCTTCTGGTTTCTCATATACATACATTGAGTAATGAGCTCAAGTATAAATCTCAAGTTTAAAATAAGAACCGTTTTACTTTCATTAAATCCTTATAGCTCAATACGCACTAGAGGTATCTGGGTGGCATATTATTATAAGGACAACTGCCCCAATGTGACTAATGAGCTGTAAGTGAAGCATGTGGAAGCCTTTATAAGAAAGAAGATCCCTTAATTTATTGTTTTCTTTACTTGCCCTTTACTTAAATGAGACTGACAATTTTTATTTCCTTTTAATTTATAGCATCTGAGCACCAAAGAGATAGTAAAGAGCACAATTGGTTTAAATTTTTAATACAGGGTTCCCCCAAAATCTTTAGGTACTCCTAGAGTAATAAACCAGAAACAATTCCTGAGCATTGGCAAGTGTGCCACCAAAACATAAATATTAATAAACAAACATATTATAGTATTTGAAATAATTCTAGTTAACCAGCTATGGTTTAAAGTTTGAGTGGAAGAGTTTAAAAGTACTTTATTTGGGGCTGGAGAGATAAAGTATATAGAACAACATGTAGGTTGCTCTATGACATTGAGACTAAGGGTATCTTTAAAGAGGAAACAGTACTCTTCAAACAAGTGAAAGCAGAAATAAACAGATGGGACTATATTAAGCTGAGAAGCTTCTGCACCTCAAAGGAAATAGTGCCCAGAATATAGGAGCCACCCACTGAGTGGGAAAAACTATTCACCCAATACCCTTCAGATAAGGGGTTAATATCCAAAATATACAAGGAACTGACAGAACTTTATAAGAAAAGATCATCTAACCCCATCAAAAAATGAGAAGAAATGAATAGACACTTTGACAAAAAAGAAATAAAAATGGCTAAAAGTCACATGAAAAAATGCTCCACATAACTAACCATCAGGGAGATGCAAATCAAAACATCTATAAGATATCATCTCATGCCACAGAGGTTGGCACACATCAGAAAGAATGAGAACAAGCAGTGCTGGCGGGGATGTGGAGAGAAAGGAACTCTTATTCACTGCTGGTGGGAATGCCATCTGGTCCAACCTTTGTGGAAAGCGATATGGAGATATCTCCAAAAGCTGGAAGTTGAGCTCCCATACTATCCAGCTATACCACTCCTAGGAATATATCCTAGGAACACAAAAATACAATACAAAAATCCCTTTCTCACACCTATATACATAGCAGTGTTGTTTACAATAGCCAGACTCTGGAAACAGCTTAGATGACCCTCAATAGATGAATGGTTAAAGAAACTATGGTGCATATACACAACGGAATATTATGCAGCCATCAGAAGAGATGAAGTCATGAAATTTTCCCATACATGGTTGTATATGGAATCTATTATGCTGAGTGAAATATCAGAGAGAGATAAATACAGAATTGTTTCACTCATTTATGGGTTTTGAGAAAAATGAAAAACATTTGTGTAATGATTCTCAGAAATAAAATAGAGGAGGACTGGAGGATCCAGCTCCTGACATGAAGCTCACCACAGGAATCGTTTAGTGCAGTCACAGAAATAATTACACTGAGAACTATCATACCAAAATATATGACTGAAGGAAGTAAAAAGCATGTCTAGAGTACAGGTCGGTGTGGGGTGGGGAGGAAGGACACTTGGGATATTGGTGATGGGAATTTGCACTGGTGAAATACTATATATATATATATATAGTATAGAGGTTACCACACTTGTCTTGTACACAATCTGGTACCCTTTTTATACCCAAAACAAGACAGAAGTTATACCTGAGCACTGATGAATTTAGCCCCAAACTCAAAATTAATTAATTAATTAATTATAGTAAAAGGACAGAGGATAGCATCAAGTTTAAAAAAACTTCTTTTTTAATGTAGGACCGATGGCACAGCAGTAGCATATTTGCCTTGCTAGCGGCTTACCCAGGAAGGACCTTGTTCATTCCCCCAGTATTCTATATAGTCCCTCAGGCCAGGAGTAATTTCTGAAAGCATAGCAAAGAGTAACCTCTGAACATCACAGGGTGTGGTCAAAAAAGAGAAAATCTTATTTTAAAATAGATAAAAGTTCTAAAAAAGTAGATAGCTACATTTTCCATTTTAGAGTCATCATTAATTTTAAAGATGTCGTCATTTTAGGATACAGGAGTTTACATTTTTCCTCTTGGAAAGAAAAATAAGATTTTCTTGACTGTTAAGGAATATCATGGATTAGAATGTCAACAAACTTGGAAAATTAAAAATAAAGCAATTTTACTCAAATACACTAACATATATATTTTCCTTTTTTAAATACTTTTTATTGAAACCGATGAGAATTACAAGTCTGTCACATTTATATTTAAGGTACATAGTGACAGTGAATTAGGAAAAATCATCATCACCAGTGCTGACATCCCTTCACCCCTGTTCCCAGCATGCATTCCATATTTGCCCCCTTTGTCTCCTGGACTACTAGTGTAATGAGTCCGATTTGTATATAATTTGTTGATCTTGATTCTGTTGTCATTGACTTTGGGTTTGGCATTTAGACCTGATCATTATTTATTTTCACTCAATGTTCATGTTTACAGCATATATTTTTAATGGTCTAACTAACAATGGGTTTTATATTTCTGTAGTGTGCATTAAAAACAAAATTCTATTTTATCACTTATTTGTGAGTATTTAATTGTATGTAAACTTAAAATACTTGGAATTGGACAAACTATGTTTTTACTAAAACATCATGAATAAAAAATTGAAAGTGTTTGTAGGCTGAAGTGAAATTCAAAACAGTGCATGAAAATTGTAAATTCTCCCATTTTGTTTGAAAATCAAAAAAATACTTTCTAATTTTTAAGTGATGGAAACATGAGTGATGAATTATAGCTTAGTAAAAATGGGCTTAATTAGACCATAACATGTTAAGCCATACTGAATTCTTTAAACTCACAGTAAATGAATAGCTTAAAGGTCTAGTTAATATAGATGAAAATCATAATTTCTGGTTCATAATCAAATAAAATGATCTAGTGAAAAATGAAAAATTTGACAAGCTAAAGTTTCATTTTAGCTGACTAGAAAATACATGTCAACTGTCAAGTCTTTTTATTCTATTCTTCTACATTAAACAAGTTTAGTAGAAGAATATATGCATATATGTATTTTTAAATACATAAATTTATATAGTAAATAATATTTGTTTTATTTGTAAATACCAAATAATGGGTATGACAATTTCATTTTGAAAGGTATGTAGTTCCTTGAAGATTTTTGTTTTGTTTTGTTTTTTGGGCCATACACAGTGAAGCTCAGGGGTTACTCCTGGCTACAAGCTCAGAAATTGTTCCTGCCTTGTGGGACCATATGGGATGCCAGGGAATCAAATCACAGTCATCCTAAGTTATCTCATACAAGGCAAATGCCCTGCCACTAGCGCCTGCACTCCAGTCCCCTTGAGCATAATTTTGTTAAATATTGTTTTAGCATAAAACTGTGTTTAGGATTTTACTAAAATTAAAACTGTAACCATGATTTTATATTTTGTGCAAAGTATATGTTAATATTTCATATTTAAATATTAGATATTTCGGCCTTAAATGTAGCTATAGCTTGAATTTAATTTTTTAAATTTAATATTAAAGCTATTTATCAAAGAATAGTACATATTTATATTGAAATGCACTACAGGGAAAATAGTTAAATTGCTTTGGATAGTCTATATCTATCAAACTCAAAGTAAATTAACTAAATTGCATAAAGTCTCAAGTTGTTCCTGAAGACAGGAATAGATGTCTAATCTTTACTCAATTATTTTTCAGAATATTTTTCTTCTACTCAATTATAACCATAGTTTCATGTTTTACTAACTTGTTTAAAAATTATTTATTATCTCTGACTCACTGAAAGCATTGACATTTCAATTGTCCTTTGAGCATAAAAATGTCATGAAATATGAGAAAACAAATACATTGAAATATATAAGACTTGGCTTTTAAGATATATTTAAAAGCACTGTTTCTTTGAGCAATTCATTTGAGATTTCTCTTATAAACTATAAAATATTTATTTCAGACCATGCTGTTCCCAGAAGTGACCTGCAGTCTTAACAATTTTCCAGATATCTCATTAAATCTAAATTCCCAGAAATGTAGAAAAATGTTTAATTATGTGCATAAGTGCTATTTTATCATTAAGTATTAAAATTTTAATGTTGTCGCAAATAGAGCATTATCTATTAACAGTAGGCAAAAAAAAATAATCTTCAAGAATAAATGAGCATTCTCTTGCATCCAAAATTTGTTATTTTAGAAGGGGGGTTGGTGTTTTGGACACATCCAGCTATTCTCAGATATTATTTCTCACTCTTTACTCAGGAACCACTTTGGGTGGTGCTAGAGGAACCATTTAGCATAACAGAGATAGAACCCAGGTGACCACATGCAAGGAAAATGTTTTATTCATTTAAATATCACTGAGAACTATGTTTTTTAAAAACAATATTTTCAGTAAACGGCAAAATAGCACAGTGGTAGGGCATTTTTCTTACATGCAGCCAACTTGAGACAAATCCAAATTTGATCTTTAGCATCCCGTATAGTCCCCTCAGTCTGTCAGGAGCAATTTCTGAATGCAGAGCCAGGAGTAATCCTTGAGCACCACTGAGTGTGAGCCAAAAAAAAAATACATATATATATATAAATATATAAAACAATATTTTAAGAACTAATTAATCTGCCATGTTATTCACTAAATAAGAATGCATAATTCTGTTATTTAATATCTCACAAAATTGTGCATGTATCACATTTTTAAATATTTCTATCATTTTAAAAATGCCATAAGTGTTATAGCTATGTCCATTCTTATATAAAATGTCCCATTTTATGCAACAAATAATTTGTTTCTAAAAGTTTTCTCAATTAGTACTTTATCAAAATGAATCATACAACAAATCAGCTGTAGAGACTGGATTATTTCACATGGTACAATATATTCTGGACTTATTCATTATAGATCTTAATAATACAGTGGGTGAGTTTCTTGCCAAGCACATGACCAACCAGGTTTTCTCTCTGTCACTAATAGTAATGGCCAAATATCAGTAAGTGATATCAATGATTACTCCACATACCTTCAAAAATCATCCTCAAGGCATCTAGAGTAAATCTTGAGTACCACT
This sequence comes from Crocidura indochinensis, assembly GCA_004027635.1. Taxonomy (NCBI): domain Eukaryota; kingdom Metazoa; phylum Chordata; class Mammalia; order Eulipotyphla; family Soricidae; genus Crocidura; species Crocidura indochinensis. The sequence goes on along the minus strand of PVKC010007773.1, from coordinate 20,680 downwards.
ATATAAGTATCAATCACCCAATACCCCCAAAATACAACAAACAACTCATTCATTTTTAAAGTATGTATAAGCACTAGATATCATTTTATTATTGAATATTACCTAATAATTATGAGATGTGCCTTGATTTTATTTATCAGATAACATATTTAAATACTTGATATAAATTATATAAAAATTTAAGATGATTATGAATAATACAAATATAAGCATGTATATATGTTACTATTTTTATTTTTTAAATATTTTTATTTTTTAACTATATCTCTGGAAGTAAAATGCTTATATAAAAATTCTGCACTAAACATTTAGTTTCTTTTAGAATGTATTTTCAGAGTAAATCAACTACCTTAGATTGAAACATTTATTTAAGTTAATGTATTTCTGACACTTTTTAAGCTTCCAAATTGAGGTCATCTTATTATTTTATTGAGTTAATTTTTTTCATTTTTAATGCTTATATAAAACTGAACACCTTTTAAGGTAATTATTAACTTTTTTCTTTCCGAGAGATAATAATTTCATTTATCTTATTCATATTTTGTTTGTTTGATTATTGGGCCAATTCAGTTGTTTAGCGATCTCATGGCTCTTAACTAAGGATTCAGTTCTAGCAAGGCTCAAGGCAGCATATGGGGGGACCAAGGATTTATCTCATGCCTGCTTGAGTACAAGGCTTGCACATTATCTATCTCCTTATATTCAGTACTATCTTTGTCCCTTTAATGGTATTTCCACAAGAAATGCGAGACCTCAATAACTTTTAAGCTATGAAGTTTTGAGTAGACTACAAAATTATAACTAAACTATAATAATGGAACATAAGATACAGATGGCAAGAAAGTATAAAATCAATGGTTAACTAAAGCTCTAGTGTAGTTTATTTATTTTGAACTCAACAGTTCTGACTCTTTAGTGGTTAAAAGAGAACTAGCAAATTATCTATCTAGATTTTAAATAATGTTTTCATATACATATATGGATTGCCTAATTTAATTATTTATAGATTTGTTTTATAGAGGCTTAATGGTACCACATTAGAGAATAAAGTAGCTAAGAGTGACTTAGAAATGAGTAGATACATATTTTCAGTACATTAAGACATGATTCTAATGCAAGCATAACATAAAAACCATGACTCACACAAAAAATATATTGAACACAAGTTAAATAATGTATTCCCTGAGTGAGCTTATCAGCAAGATAGTAAAACTTGTTTAAGAAGATGAAAGTCACTAAGAAAAATAATGCTTAAAAATATGTAAAGTTAAAGATAAAACAGGTTAATACCATGAAAGCTTCTACAAGTTGAAACTTTAGTACTTAAATATATTCAAGGAAAAATAACTTTAAATTATTGTTATTTTGCAAAACAATATGTAATTTTATATAATGCAAAATTATTTCAAATTACACAAATTATTTCACATAATGTAAAATTACATGATGTCCTACTCAATATAAATGCTAAAATAAATCAAGGTATATTTTTCCAGTAAACAAAATAATCATATCATGATAACTCTTAAACATTGTTCTAATATGGAATTAAAAGTTTATGCAGGCATTAGTATATTTATTATATAATTATATTTTTATTATATAATTACATATTTATTATTATATATTAATGTGGGATTATTATATTTATGTAGTGTATTATATATATAACATTAGAGAGACATTAAAAATGATGGGAAGCCAGTTAAAAAAACTGGGTATGAGTGGTTGAATTGCCCAGAACAGACCCCTGATTTGACAACTGCTGCCACATAAGGTCCACTAATTTATACAGACAGAAGTTTTTCCTAAACACAGAGCCAGGAATAATCCCTGTGTGTGGTTTCCAAATAACAAATAAACAAACAACTTTCTCCAAAAGGACAAGGAATTATAATTTCATCACAAGTTAAGCATGTAATATTTATAAATATAATAGATTCTTTTATAAAATTGCTGTTTTATACACTTTTACTATTATACTTATCAATGCTGTATCAGGAATATCATTCTACTAAAAAATAGGAGTGAATGTCAATGTGCACTAAATAACACTTAATTAGTGAAAGATAATACCAGAATTTAAAATAGGAGAATTAGCCTGAAAGTCTTTAATTCTGAAAAAAACACTTATTTTCTCTAATTCTTCATATATTCAATTTCTCTTAAAATTTTCAAATACTTCAAGAACATTTCTTTTTAAACTTGTACTTCATAAACTAAAGTCAGAGTGTAAGATCACCATTTTCATCATTTATTTTGACTCAAACTGCTATTTAAAATAGTATATATAAATATATATGTTTATATATATTTATATATGTTCTTTTTATTGAAAATATTTAAAATATTATTTTAGGGCTAGAGTATAACACAGTGGGTAGGGCTTTTCTTTGCATGTGACCAACCAGGATTTGATATTTAGAATCCCATACAAGATGTCAAACAAAAAATTATTTTATTAATATTACACTTGATAATTTCAAAATGCCTGCTTCCTCTATAATTACAGGATTAGGACAAAAATCTTAGTATTTGCTTTTAAAACAGATCAGCATCCCATTAAATCTAATCTCTGAATCTGCATAGCATTACAGTAGCAAAGTTGGCCAATGATTTCAGAATTTAAAAATATACTTGCATTTCTCTGTCTTAGTTTTCTGCAGTGCTTAAGACTAATTGAACTAACTTTTTCTTTGGTTTGCAACTACTTTTGAAACCTGAAGCTTTCAAATTCTCCTTTCCCATTTACTGTTTACAGAAGCTAACTTCTTTCTTCTTGTATTTACAAAGGAGATATCTTATATGCTGTATCTTACATAGGATATAAAATATCTTATATCTATGTATCAATTTTATCACCTCTATACTAAATCTGTTGGTTCTTTTTCACCTGAAATGCTACAGAAGCTTGTATTTGTTTCTATTATCTCATTTTAGGATTTATATTAGCTTAGGTTAATTTTTATTTCTCATATTTTTTGAAATTTAATGCCAAATGGTTTACCTATTTATATTTTATGTTTTTTTTAAATTTGATGCCATATATTATCTTTCAGTGTGTCTTCATCTTAAATGGATGATTCTATAAAATTTAAAAATAATTTTAAAACATTTAAATAGAATTTCTATTAAATTTGTGAAGCTTCCAATGATAGAACTTAAAACTCAAGGTTTTTATGTCCTGAAATTTCTATCTGCAATTTCCCTAGTGGAAAAAAATCCTCTTTGATGATTGTAAGAAATTTGTAATAATGGGGGCAGGGTGGTGGCACTGGAGGTAAGGTGCCTGCGCTAACCTAGGACGGACCGCGGTTCAATTCCCCGGTTCCCCATATGGTCCCCCGTGCCTGCCAGGAGCGACTTCTGAGCAAATAGCCAGGAGTAACCCCTGAGCGTAACCGGGTGTGGCCCAAAAACCAAAAAAAAAAAAAATTTAATTAAAAAAAATACTACTTAAAAATACAAGTACTAAGTAGAATGCTTGCCTTGCCTACAGCATTTCTTCAAACGTGACCCCTTAGCACAGAGCCAGGAACAGGCCCGGACTACTGCCTACTGTGACCCCAAATCAAACAAAAAATCAGACATTTAGGTTTGCTTTTCTTGAGATTTCAAAAAAAATGTATATCAAAACTATAGTTTTTTTTTTTTACTACACAACATTTTATTATTTTAAGAAGTAGATTTTTCTTTCAAATTAAATGTAATAAAATCTATTTCCAGTAAACATTTCTTGGTAATCCCCATAAATAATAGTAAGAATGAAATGTTTGCATATAGTACTTCTATAAAACAATGCCTGTCTATATGACTTCTTTTTTCCTAGTGAGACTGATGACACAGAGGTGTTGTGCCATCACAAGGTGATAGTGAGAATAGAACTCAGGGACATATCCAGACAAGACCTGTAGAGCTTAAGTTATCTCCCCATACTGTATGTAAACTCAAAACTTCCTACTTGTCCTTAAAATGTCATTCGCTTTAAATCCTACAGAAGTTCCTAAGTGAGGCATCTCCTTACAAATTCTTTGGACACCTTTCTTGAAAATGTATTTAACTGTTTTTGCATGACACTATTTTCACAGCAAATTATTTTTACAATAAATTATGTTGCTGAATTAATTGTTTTGATTGCATTGTTTATTTATAATTTTCATCAGCCATAATATTCTACTTCAATTTGAAATGAATATAGTTTTGATGAGAAGACTGAACAAGTGAATGAATGAGTTCATGAATGAGTGAAACAGTTGAATAAAATCTAATCAAATGCTGAGAAATGGAGGAATAGGATTTGGAAGATCATGCATGGAATTTGAAATGATTAAATTTTCTCAAATAGTGAGAAGTGGAGTTTGTAGGATTTGTTATATGGATTCACTGCACTAAAATTTCAGAAAAAAATGTGACCTAAATTAATTAGACTATGTCAGTGTTCAGTATATATCCGACACTTTTGTAGCAAATCTCATTTGAAATACATACATCTTTGCTCTCCCAGACTGAGATCAGCTAAACAGAACACCATCATTCACTTTTATTGAAAAACAGGGATTATAGCAGCAGTAACAGATTTTTTACAAGACACATGCATTAAAAAGCATGTTGCACACAATAGGAGAGACAGGACCTGCTGTGTAAACCTTATCTTATCAGATTTCATGTAAGGTGCTTGATAATATTTCTTTTTATTGAAAGCAAGGTCTTTCAGCTTACTCTAAGGAAAATGTTACTGCAGTTGCAAACGTGTGTTAGTTGTTTACTGGCTACATATTCTTATGGACAAGAAATATATGTCCCTTGTTATTTGGTCAGTAAGATCAATTCCATTTTAACGTACAGAAACCTCCTCATTATCTGCAAAGTTGGTGCTGAAGCAGCATGAGTCGTTAATTGTAATGCATAACAGACTTTATGAATATGCTAAACTGGAATGAGGTTAACATTTATGACTGTTTATGTATTTGTATATTTAATGTGCCTGCTCATTTCAGACACAACCTTTATTTTATGAGATCATGCAGAGGAGAATTAATGTTTGTGAGGTTTTTGTGTTAGAGATAATCTGTGAACAAACATGTATGTTTGCTGACCTAGCTTATTTTTTCTTAAGAACATTTGCAAATGAAAAACTCAATGTAGAAATATCACTTTTGTTCTTGTTATCATTCAGTCAATTTTTTTGACAAGGTAATCCATACATTTGTATAATGTAAAAAGAAAGTTCAAGGCATATAAAAAGTGCAAAATATAATGTTTATAAGATTATGTCCAAATAAAGAAAAACATCTCTATATAAAAACATCCTATTCATTACTATATTATTCAACAGTTTATTCTTTTTTTTTTTTTTTTTTTGGTTTTTGGTTTTTGGGCCACACCCGGCGGTGCTCAGGGATTACTCCTGGTTGTCTGCTCAGAAATAGCTCCTGGCAGGCACGGGGGATCATATGGGACACCGGGATTCGAACCAACCACCTTTGGTCCTGGATTGGCTGCTTGCAAGGCAAACACCACTGGCTATCTCTCCAGGCCCCAACAGTTTATTCTTAACATTTTTTAATGTAGAGATAATTTTAGTTCTTTTATTACTCCTTTCTCACTTGACTGTAGTAACTGCCAAATTTTTCACTGTTACAATTTATTTAGGAATGCCATTCACTTTTATTATATCATTGTGTGCCATGTAAATACGTAATTAATACTGGGGGAGGACACAAGGTTATGGCTGAGAGGTTGACCACTAACCTACAATAAGCAAGGTTACTAATTAAATGTCCACAGCCACAACATCTGACTGATATTTTTCCCAGTATCAGTGTATATGTATAACCCTGATACATAACAACAGTGTGTATGAATACTGCAATTGAGGCTCTAGTATACTCTAAAAATAAAAAATGCTCTTTAATATCAATGTTTTTTACATGTGTTAGCATGCTTTATTAAAATTATGTTAATTTAGAAATTACTTATTATCTTCAAAAATGTAAATCTAATCTTATATTTTAAAGAATAAGAATTCTGGTAAAATGGGAAATTCTTTAAAAATAACTTCTCTGTTAAGAAAGAATAAAATATTATGCTCTCTCAAAAAAAGAATAAAATATTATGTTGGAGCAGGATTAATAGTACAGGAGGTAAGAAGCTTGCCATGCACAACACCATCAGAATTTGATCCCTGATATCCCATAGTTTTACTCTCTCAACCTCTCAGCCCACCAGGAATGACCCCAAGAACAGTTCTAGAAATAAGACAGGAGTACCACGAAGTATGTCTTTACACTCCCCACAAAGGAATAAAGTATTATGAAAATGTGTTCACATTGAATCAGGGAATTTTGGTAATTAAAGAATGTAAATATTGAAATTAATTTGCTAAACTCGGAGAAATTCAGCAAAATATAAAAGAAAAAAACCAGTTTAGCACATCTCTTTTGTATTAACCCATGACATGAGAGCCTTAAATATGAAGAAGTGAGTGCTACTTTGGAGTCATAAAAGAAACAAGAATAGGGCCGGAGCAATAGCACAACAGTAGGACATTTGCCTTTTATGTGCTGATCAAGGACAAACTTGGTTAGATATCTGGCATCCAATATGGTCCTCTTAACCAGGAGTGCTTTATGAGATCATGACCAGGAGTAACCCCTGAGTAACCCTGGGAGTGGTTCCCCCAATTAACAAACAAACAGAAAAAGGGGCCAGAGCAGTGGCACAAGCAGTAAGGCTCTTTCTTTACATGCACTAACCTAGGACAGACTGTGGTTCAATCGCTGGTCATCTCACATGGTCCTCCAAGCCAGAAACAATTTCTGAGCACATAGCCAGGAGTAACCACTGAGCATCACCGGGTGTGCCCCCCAAAATAAAAAGAAATAAAAATAGTCTCTTTCTGTTCTATTAGCCCCAAAATAAACCACCAAAACTGCAGGAAACATCATCAACTTTGTTTTACCTCTTTCTTCTATTCTGCACTAACCTAGCTCTGAAGAATAAGGCATAATAAAATAGATAACATAGTGTTACAGATTCAGTGGATTATTTCCTGTGGTGGAATGTCAAAGTGGTTTAATGTCCTTGTTCTGTTCAGGTAGTGACTGAGCAAAGTTAAATACTTAGGATTTTATCGCACCTTTACTTTTTCTGCTGGCCTGGTCCTGGCAATGTATAGGAGGTTCCATCTACATTATAGAGTATTGGTATAATTTACGTAACAATAAAGCATTTTACTCTCAGAGGAATCAGTTCCATGGCTGGTAAATTCTTGTTCTAGTTACAAAAAAGTAACATTCTACAGAGTAGTTTGTTAATCTCTCTGAGCCAAAGGGCATATAAAACACTAAATTCTTTGCCTGTTGGGAAATTCTTTTTCTACTTTCCAATAAACGTCTAAAATAAATAAGCACACAAATGGCAAAGTGTACATAACACTAGTGTGGTAGAGAGCCTGGACCATTTGCCAAGGAAGCAAGGCCAGATTCTCAAAATGGTACTTCTGCAGCTGATTTTTATGACGTCTGCCCAAGGCGAGTCTTGAGTGTTGTTTTATATGGTAAGCAGGGGAGAAACAAGATTTAAAGATCTGTATTTAGTTTCCACTTTGTCTGAGGAGAATCCAGACAGGCAGAGCTTGAGATAGGTTTTTATTTGGCTAAATGTCTATGGTAATGCAGCAGCTGACAAAGACTGTAGTCATAACCCAGACATGAAAAAAACCCAAAATTAACTTGTAATAAATGACAAAGGGCAATAAAATGTACTAATATAATATTATCAAACAGTATTAACACTACGAATGCATTCTCCATGCAACAAGTGAACAGTTGAACCAAAAGCCATAAAACAAAAATGTTTAGTTAAATCACTATGGATAGCATTTAAATAGTCAATGATAAAGATCCTATCAAAAGGAAGACATAGTACAGAGAAGACACTTGCCTTGCACATGGCAGACTCAGATTTGGGTTCTATTCTTGGTACCCCAGATAATATTCCAGCATATGATGTGCAATTCCTGAGCAGTCAGTAATAAGCCCTGAGTAAACATGACAGGGTGTGTGCTGTCCCCAATAGATTCAATTTGGAACATTTTTGCATCTCTTCTGGATTTATATCAGTCCCAAATACAGATTTCATTTAACAGCAATTAATATCACCATCATTTAATCACCATCATCTAAACATCATCACACTAACAAGCACAAATTTTGCAAGTAAATGAAGGGTATTTATGATGGCCTATAATATATGTAAATGCTTGACAGAATATTTCATTCAATAAAGAAAAGAAAATAACAGAGGTTAGAGAGATAATATAGCAGTTTAGACATAGAATCTACCCCAGTTCAGTTTCATAGTACTATATAAACTCCCTTCCCTAGAGTACCACAAAGAATGATCCCAAGCACAGAGCCAGGAATAAGCCCTGAGTACTAATGAGTGTAATAAAAACTCCCAATATCAAAGGGGGAAAAATGGGAACATTAAACTATTTTAATTGATTTAAACATTAAAAATTAGTATAACCATTTCTCAGATAACTTCTGCTCACGAGCAAAATGCCAGTTAAGGTTATGGCTCTCTAAATAAGCTTGACATTTTTTCATATATTACTCATCTTTCCTCTTTCTTTTCTTTTTCTTTCTTTCTTTCTTTCTTCTTTCTTTTCTTTCTTTTCTTTCTTTTTCTTTCTTTCTTTTCTCTCTTTCTTACTTTCTTTCCTTCTTTGCTTCTTTCTATTTCTTCATTTTTCTTTTTCTTTCTCTCTACTTGTTCTTTCCTTCTTTCTTCCTTCCTTTCTTTCTATTCTTTCTCTCTTTTTCTTTCTTTCTCTCTTTTTCTTTTACATTTTCTCTTTCACTTTCTTTTTCTTTTTCCTTTCTTTTTCTCTTTCTTTCTTCTCTTTCTTTCATTCTTTCTTTCTCTTTCTTTCTTTCTCCCTCTTTCTTTCTTTCCTTCTTTCTTTCTTCCTTTCTTTCTTGCAACTGCCACTAAGATGTGCAAGCTATATTTAAGACCAAAAACAAAAGGGGGTTCCCATACCTGATTCCCTCCACCAAGCTCTAACATCATCCTGCCATTCTTTCTGATAGCTGGTCTATCTGTCTTCCCAATTTAGGTGAATGAAGAAAAGAATTACCAAAATTATGAGACACAGTAAACGCAGTTTTTAAGGGTAACTTCATAGTGATACAGGCCTATCAAAGGAAAAAAGAAAAATATAAAATCAGCAATGTAAAGTTAAACCTTACATATATGTAAAACCAATACCAATGGACCCAAAATACAAACATAAAAAAGAAATAATATAAAGCAGAGCAGAAATCAATGATAGAAAAACAAAAAAAAAAACAATACAAAGAATTGACAAAACAAGGAACTTGTTTTTTAAAAGAATAAACAAGACAGACAAATGTATAGTAAGACTTACAAGAAAAAAAGTGAAAAATTTCTCAAATGATTTGACTCAGAAATGAAACAGAAGAAATTATAAGAGCTCCTAGAAATCCGCACAAATTGAAAGCTTATTATGAACAACTGTATTCCTTTAAAATAGAGAATCTAGAAGAAATTGACAGATTTCTGGAAATACATATTCTCACAAAACTGAATGAGAAGGAATTAGAAAGCCTAAACAGGTCAATCACAAATTAGGAAGTTGAAGTAGTTAAAAATCTCCCCAAGAATAAAATCCAGAGCCAGATGGATTTACAAGAAAATTTTATCAAACATTCAAAAAAAAATTCTATAATTGATTCTTAGACTCTTTCAGTAGATTCAACATATATTTCAACATGTATATTAAATATATATTATAATATATATAAATATATTCAATATATATTTCAATATATCAAAGATATGGGCATCTACCCTAATACATTTTGTGAAGCTAATATTGCATCATTTCCAAAGTTGACAGAGATACTGTCAAGAAAGAAAATTATAGACAAATATCACTGATAGACATTTATGCAAAAATCTTTAACAAAATCTTAGCAAATTATAAAATCAAATACAATAGCACACCCATAGCCAACATTATTCTTAATGACAAAATACTGAAAGCATTTTCACTGAGGTCAGGAACTAGGGAAGTATGTCCATTATTTCCACTGTTATTCAATATAGTATTAAAATCCCTAGCAATAGCAATTAAGCCAAAGGAAAACTCCGACCAATAGTAATTAAGCCAAAGAAATGAAAATTGGAAAAGAGGAAGCAAACTATCTCTATTTACATATGACATAATGTTTATATAGAGAAGACACTAAAGAGTCTACAAAAAATACTCGTAGAAACAATAAACCAATATTGCAAAGTGGCCAGCTGCAAAGTAAATACAAAAACGACAGTTTCATTCCTTTATACAAATAATGACTTAAAGAAGAAAGAGAACAAATAGTCAATCTCATTAAAATTACTCTTCAAAACTATCAACTACGTAAGAATCAACTTTAGAAGATAAGTAAGAGATCTATGCTATGAAAATTTCAAAATGAAAGAACACCTAAATAATAGAAAAACAGTTCATGCTCATGATTGGAAAAATCAATATTATCAAATGACCATCTTGCCTAACTTCTATATAGATTCAATGCAGTCCCTGTCCAAATTCAGACAACATTTTTCAAGGACTTAGAACAATCAATTCTAAATTTTGTATGACATCATAAAAGACCTATGATACCCAAGCCCATATTGAAAAACAAGAAAATGAGAGGCATCTCATTACCTAACATGAAGCTCTAAAAATTCATAGTGCTCAAAATGTCATGGTATTAGAACAAAGACAGACTTTCAGACCATTAGATCAGAATAAAAGATCCAGTGACATACCCCCTGAACTATATGGTCAATTAATCTTTGACAAAGTAGCCAAGAGCTTTAAATAGAATAAAGACAATCTCTTCAACAAATTGTGTTGCAACAATTGAATAACGGCATGTAAGAAATTAAAGATTGATCCAAAAGTCAATTCAAAGTGGATCAAAAGACTTTGAGATTAGACTTGAATCCATAAAGTTCATTGAGGAAAACATAGGCAGAACATTCAAAGACTTAGACCTCTAAGAAATCTTCAGTGATAGAATGCCAATGGCCAGAACTATAGAATTAAATCTGCAGAAATGAGTCTACATCAAACTAAAACTTTGCTTTATAGCAAAAAAAAAAAAAAAACATGGGCTACAATTGAAAGACAGTTTAACTAAGTGGGAGAGAATATTTGGACTCAATACATACTATAAATATTTGATATCTAGAATATACAAAGAAACATTCATTCAAAAGAATGCATGCACACCACTATTCACTGCAATCTTGGTACCATAGCTGAGAGTTTGAGTCAACCTAGATATCCAACAATAAGCAAGTGGATCATGAAAATGTGGAATATATATATATATATATATATATATATATATATATATATATGCACAATGGACTACTACCTAGTTGTAAACAATGATGCAATCATGCAATTTATTACAAGATGGTACTGGAAGATATTATGCAAAATTATGTAAGCTAGTGATAAGGTTGGGAATTCCACACGCACTCTTCTAATGACCCCAAGAGGCAGAGACCATGCAAAAGCAAGGGGTTCTATCTATTTATGATCATGCAAGGGCTGCCCCAGAGGATGAGAGAGAGCCTAGAACCGGATCTAACAAGCCTTTATATAGCCTACAGTATGGTGGTTCATTTCAGGGAGTACTGACACTTGACATTTGCTCAGTTACATTTTTCAAGATTTAGATAACCTCAAGTCATAAGGTTTGCAACAGTTAAAATGTCAAGGACAAGTCATTGGAATTTAGGAAGGGGTGGAGTCCACGTGAATTTCAATAGTTAAAATGTATCATTTGGTCAAGGGCAAGGTTTTTAGGATTTAGGAAGGGGTGGGATCTAGGGCATTAAGAGGAGTCCTCGGGAAGCTGCAGAGAAAAAGTTATTTTATTTCTTTTAACTTTCATTAGAAGAAGGATAAATATAGAATGATATAATTTATATCTAGAATAGCTGAATGAAGAAATTCAATGGTTTAGGTGGGAGTTGTCTCTACCATTCTTGGGCCCAGAGTATAGACAGGAGAAAATAAATTGGGTGGAGGCGAAGAAACACAAATATGAAATAATTATGACTGGGGGACAAGTAGTCTCTGTTGGTGTTAAAAAAAAAGGACAGAACTAAATATTCGAGGCAAATCAACCACAATGAAATCATAGACCCAAATTTCAACAATCAAAAATTAAAATGGCCCTCTTATGTTGTCAGGCCAAAGACAGGTTTGATGGCTTGGGAAGTACTTAGGCATATTGGTGAAGGGAGGGCAACACTGATGGTAGAATTTGCCCTGATACACTCTATGTCTGAAAGTCAACTTTGAAGCACTTACTTTGTAAATCACAAAGGTTTCTATCAAATATTTTTTAAAAGTGAGGCCTGGCGGTGGCGCTGAAGGTAAGGTGCCTGCGCTAACCTAGGATGGACCGCGGTTCAATCCCCCGGTTCCCCATATGGTCCCCCGTGCCTGCCAGGAGCGACTTCTGAGCGAATAGCCAGGAGTAACCCCTGAGCACTGCTGGGTGTGACCCAAAAACCAAAAAATATATATATATTTTTTAAAAGAATGAAAAAATAATTCAGTTACAGAATGCAGCTTATTATGTTACAGGCATTTTAATTAAAGATCATGAAAATAGTGCTTGAATAAACTTTTAATATTAGAAAAATTAAATAAATTTTTAACATTAGAATGGCTGGTCAAAAGACTACATACTACACAAAATATTCTACAGGTAATGAATGAAAGAGAGTTGATGAAAATCTTGCAAATTGCTGTTTAAATGGGTTGCAAAGAAGGAGACTAAAGCAAAGAGTAATTCTATCTCTGTTCTATGATCTCAGTCACCTTGTTCAGCAGGAGAATGCCTGGGTTAAAGTCAGGACTATAAGTAACAGTCAGCAGCATCCAGCTCCACGAGGCACCCTCAATCTAATTGTACTGTAATACATGGAAGATGAACCCTGTTCTTCTCCATCATCATCACCCCTCCCTCCATTATTCCCAGTTAGCAGTCCTGACTAAACCCTGGACACCATCAGATGCTCCTTCCCAAACAAAAACATAAAGAAGTGCAGAAAAGCCTGTGAGATACTTGGAGGACTTTTGGGGTGGTGGGGTGCTCCAAGAACAAGCCCAGTGTTCCTTTTCTAAAGACTTTTAGATAATTTCTCCAAATGATTCTTTCAGGGAGCTCTCCAGATATTTAGAGGATAATCAGAGTCCTGTCACAAAGAAACTCTTGCATCTTTTTTTGTTTTTTAAATCATTTTATCTGTGGCATTGTTGATGTGTTGTTTTTTTCTCCCCATAATCACATCCCTGGCAATGAAGATTCTTCATATTTGGGGAGTCCACCATTCTCTGGGTGTGACCTTGGTTTTCTTCCTGGGTGGTGCCTCATTTTCTGTTCTCCCAAGAACTCAGGATTTGCATATCACAGGGACATAATCTACATGCCTTTGGGCTGAGCCAAAAGTGCATAGCTGGATTGCACTATCTATCTAGGCCAAAAATATATGTGGATACAAAATTTTACAAACTTTGCAAGGTTGATGTGAATGTGATAAACTAATTAAAGTGAAATATTGACTAGAAAATTGTTGTATAACAGCAAGAATAATTAACTGCAAGTAAATAGTTATATTTAGCAAGCATTTGGAATGGTAGTACTGCACTGTATTACAGATTTTGGGGGGGGGGGTTGGGCCACACCCAGTAATGCACAGGAGTTACTCCTGGCTATGCACTCAGAAATTTCTTCTTATTTGGGGGAACATATGGGACTTCAAGGGATCGAACCACTGTTAGTCATAGGCTACCATGTACAAGGCAGACCAGACGCCTTACCACTTGCACCACCACTCTGGCCCCATGTCTTAAAAATTTAAATTCAATCTCCTGCATCCCATATGGTCCCCTGGACCCTGCTATGAATTCTCATTTGAGAGACTGGAGTAAACCCTGAGCACTGAGAACAGCCTGATACACTCGCCTCCAAATGAAAACAAACACATTAAAAAAAGATAATGTCGGGCCTGGAGACATAGCACAGTGGCGTTTGCCTTGCAAACAGCCGATCCAGGACCAAAGGTGGTAGGTTCGAATTCCGGTGCCCCATATGGTCCCCCGTGCCTGCCAGAAGCTATTTCTGAGCAGACAGCCAGGAGAAACCCCTGATCACCGCCGGGTGTGGCCCAAAAATCAATATATATATATATATAAAGATAATGTCTGAATTAAGAAGCCTTACTAAAAATAAAGTGCTTCCCTTGCTAGTAAGGCATTTGCCTTGTCAGTGACTAATACTACTCAATCTGTAGTCAACACGATTCAGAGGTAGGAATAACTCATAAGCATTGCTGCTTGTGTCTCCAAAATCTAAACTCATCTCTCCTAACTCCCTTCCCCCAATGAGAGTAAAAGTTGCTGAATTTAGTGTCAAAAACATGAATAATTTGGGAAATGTTATTGAAGTAAAAAAATACCTGAAGTCATGATTATTAAATAAGCTCTGCCCTTTTTTTCTCCTTTGTATTGTGACCTTGATACTGCCCTACAAAGCTCAATTTTAATATTTTACTGCCTCAGTCCCAACCCTTATTTCCCCCCAACTTCCCATGTAAGTGCAGCTCATGTCATCAAGCTCACCACATAGAGTGGTAAGTGCAGTTAGAGAAATAACTACACTGAAAACTATCATAGCAATGTGAATGAATGAGGGAAAAAGAAAGCATGCCTCCAGTACAGGTGTGAGTGGGGTGGAGAGTAGGTAGATCTGGGAAATTGGTGGTAGGAATCCTGCACTGGTGAAGCGGGGTGTTCTTTACATGACTGTAATGCAACTACAATTGTATTTGTAATTACGGTGTTTAAATAAATATAATAAAAAATAAGCTCTGCCCTTTGATTACATTGTATTATTGATTGACTAAACTAAATATATATTTGAAGAAGCATATATCAAAATATATGATGCTAATTGGCATAAACATAGTCTTTCAGGGACTGGAGAGATAGCATATCTATCTATGGGATTCTGTTTCCAGCTTCCCACATGATCTCCACCACAGTAATTCCTGGGTACAAAGCAAGCCTTGAGCATCATAGGGTATAATCCCAAACAAAATAATAATAATAATAACAATATGATAAATATATGTATTATTTTATGAATGAAAGTAAATGGTAGTGAGCAAAACTGTAAATAAATAGAATCTACTATTTGATCTCTTGGAGTAATGTGCTCTATCATGAGGGCAAATTAAATTGCATAACAATTCCTTGGAATTTCTTTGTATAAGATAAAGTATAAATGACATTTTCAAAAGCATAATTACTAGAAACTTATCCTATTGAAAAATTACTATTAGGGCCAGAGCAATAGCACAGCTATAGAGCATTTGCCTTGTATGTGGCTGACCTCAGACAAACCCGGGTTCAATCCTTGACAACCCATATGGTCCCCTAAACATGCCAGGAGCAATTTTTGAGTCCAGAGCCAGAAGTAATCTCTGAGCGCGATCGGGTAATGCACCAAAACAACAATAAAAACAAAAAATAAATAAAAGAAAATTTACAAAAATGATTACTATTAATAGCTAAGATATATAAAAGGGTAGTGGGAATGTTGCTCAAAGGCAAAGTATATGATTTTCTTGCAAGAGACCTTGGTTAGGTTAATAGCAAGGATGTTGGTGGGTGAGCGACTGGAGTGAGAACACAAAGAAGGAAATAAAAAGAATTTAGCTTAGTAGAGTTTGAAAGACAACTTAAAGTGCTGCAAACAGTCTTGCATGAAAGAATTCTGGGTTCAAATCCTTGTATATTTTCTGATTTACACATTTGCATATTTTAAACAATCTGTGTCATTCTTAAGGTATTTCTGATATTTTTCTTCAAGATAAGATTTAAGAGGAAATTTTGAAACAAAAAAAACTAGAGAAGAAAACTTGTGCACTTCTAATGTATTTATGTGTATAGGGATAAATGTTTCTAAAATTGTACAATTATAATACATGTATTTAATTTTGAGTATCAGTTTTTATTTGATTTTTGACTATCAAGTATTATTTTTGATCTGTACTTAAATTTTCTTTGTATATAATGAATAATATTGAGTAACTTGAGTAATATTGAGTAATTTGAGAACATTTGTATAATCCTAATTCTGATACTTTTAATTCATAACTTTACATTAATGTTATTGATTCAATCACATTAATTTTTTAAAGTTGTGATTTTATGAATTCTTTTATATTTCCTACATTTGTGTCATTTGTAAAATACAGATTTTTAAGATCAGTAAAATCATAGTTTTCTCTTTATTTCTCCCATAATTATCTTTCCCTTAATTCCCCTCCTCTCAGACCACGATAAATGTCTTTCCTTTTTTTTTAAAAAATAATATCTTTATTTAAGCACCATGATTACAAAATTCACTGTAGTTGGATATCAGTCTTAAAACGAATACCCCCCCCCCCAGTTGACGAATGCAACATTCCCAGCCTGTATTCAAGAAGGTCATTCGACTTTTCTCATTCATTAAGATTGTCATGATATTTTTGTTAGTGTAAATAATAACTGTATATTTTGGGGTGAGCTTCATATTGTGAGCTCGTCTTACCAGCCCTCATCTCTATTGTCTCTGGACATTATTTCAATAATATCTTTTATTTTTTCTTAAATCCCAGAAATGAGTGAGACTATTCTCTGTCTATCTCTCTCCCTCTGACTTATTTCACTCAGCATAATAGTTTCCATGTCCATCCATGTATAGGAATATTTAATGATTTCATCTCTCTTGACAGCTGTATAATATGCCATCATGTATATGTACCAGTTTCTTTAGCCTTTCCTTTGTTGAAGGGCATTTTAGTTATTCCCAGGTTCTGGCTATATAATAGCACTACAATGAATATAGGTGTGGGGAAGGCATTTTTGTATTGATTTTGTGTTTCTAGGGTATATCTCTAGGAGTGGTGTAGCTAATTTGCTAATTTCCAGCTGTTTAAGGAATCTCCATATTCTTTTCTTTTTTTGTTTTTTGTTTTTTTGGGCCACACCCAGTGACACTCAGGGATTACTCCTGGCTATGCGCTCAGAAGTCGCTCCTGGCTTGCGGAACCAGGGGATCGACCACAGTCCGTCCTAGGCTAGCGCAGGCAAGGCAGGCACCTTACCTCCCAGCGCCACCGCCCAGCCCCCTCCATATTATTTTCAATAAAGACTGACTAGATGGTATTTCCACCAGCTGTGAATAAAAGAGTTCCTTTTTTTTCTCACATCTCCACCAGCACTGATTGTTCTTATTCTTTGTTATTTGTACAGTCTCAGTTCATGAGATGCCAATTCAGTGTTGTTTTGATTTGCATTTTCTTGATGATAAATGATGTGGAGCATTTTTTATGTGCTTTTGGCACTTCTTTAAGGACGTGCTTGTTCATTTCTTCTCCCCATTTTTGATGGGTTAGATGGTTTCTTTTTCTTAATCAGCTCTGTTAGTACCTTGTATATTTTAGATATTAGCCCCTTATCTGTTAGGTATTGGTTGAATAGTTTCTCCATTATGTTTTTGTATGCTTATTTGCATTTGTTTTTGTATTTCTACCATTATGGCTTCTTTATCCTCCTTGGCACTATTTCCTTTTAGGTGCAGAAGCTTCTCAGATTAATATAGTCCCATCTCTTTATCTCTCCTTCCATTTGTTTGGAGAATACTGTATCCTCCTTGAAGATGCCTTTAGTCTCAATGACATGTAGTGTTTTTGCCTATGTACTGTTCTAAACACATTGTGATTTCAGTTCTGCTATCAAGGTCTTTAGTTCATTTAGATTGACCTTTGTGCATGGTGTTAGATGGAGGTCTGAGTTTGCTTTCTTTGCTTGTGGCTGACCAGTTGTCCCAAAACCACTTGTTGAAGAGTCATTTACTTGCTCCATTTTACATATTTTGCCCCCACTATAAATTTCTTAACTTCTATTTTGTTTACTATTTTATTATGTTAAGTTATTTATTTTATGATCATTCTTATTTTTGAACTAGAAGATTTCTTCTACTTTTTCTCCAGTGTTAAAGCACAATTAGAATAAAGAAAAAAATATTCTGTTAGCTACAAGCCCCAATATGACTGGCCAGAGCTGACTCCCAGAGGAGATCATCCATGCCAAAGTCACAAGTCAGTGTATATAGGGAGAGGATGAGGAAGTTCTAACCTCTGATGATCGTTAAGATGATTGGCTGTTTTCTAGGGTACCTTAATATTGCTCCCTCATATCCTTTTCAGATACCTGGTAATGCCAGGTATCTCAGGTCAGTGCTAATGGAAAGTTAGGCATCTGAAGAAGAAGCCAACAAGTGGTCCTTCACAAAATGGTGTTCCTCCTTATTCAGAACCAATGTCCCATATTCCATCTTTTTATGGACCTGACTCAAATCTTTGACTTTCCTTGAAGTTCCTCATCCCTGCCCCTGCTTATGGGAACTTACTGGGACATTAGAATAAGCATCTTAACTGCAAATATGCATGCCTGAATAAAGTAGGTGAGAAAGTTAATTATGCAAGGACCTACTTAGTAAGAGCATTATAGACATAATGAACAATGGCCTAGTCAAGGCAATTATCAGGGAGGTTTTCAAGGGTGATTGATTGAGTGAATCACTGTTCATACCAAGAGGCAGATTCTTTCCACTGCCTTTTTCATTCCTGCAAACTAGCCTTCACCTGCTAGATTGTCTCAGGAAATATGAAATTTTCTGAGCATAAAGTCAGGAGTAAGCCTGGAGAGCCACTAGGTGTGGTTTTCAAACAAACAAACAAACAAAAAACAAAAAATTTACATCGTTAAAGATAACTAATTATTTTGCTAAAAGAAGAGCAGGCTATTGGGTAGAAATGCAAGGGAAATTCTCAAAGTCTCCATCATCTCCATATACAGTCAGATCATTAGATATTAGAATGAATATCAGAAAGATAGATTTCTGTCAGAGAACCTAGGTTGCAAAATAACTTAGTTGAATTAGTATTAAGTTAGTCAAGTGAAATACCCAAAGTGTATTCTTTTTTTCTGAAAAGGGGTAAATAGTTTTTCTGAAAAGTTTTTCTACTTGGAATTGGGTTTTCATCATTTACATACTGATAGGTCCACTGAAAAAGGTCATGCTGTCCCTTAAAAGTTGCACTGATTAAGGCAAAGTCTTGAGCCTAAACAAAAATAATACTGGAGCTGTTGACTTAATTTGGATAAGGAGGTTTAAACTGTCAGGTTTTAGAAGAAATGAAAAGCTGGATCATATGGGAGCTCAATTCCCAGTTTTTTGAGGAATCTCCATATTGTTTTTCATAAAGGCTGGACAAGATTCCCACCAGCAGTGATTAAGAGTTCCTTTCTTTCTCCACATTCCTGCCAGCACTTATTGTTCTTATTCTTTGTGATGTGTACCAGTCTCTGTGGTGTGAGATGATACCTCATTGTTTTGATTTGCATCTCCCTGATGATTAGTGATGCGGAGTATTTTTTAATGTGACTTTTGGCCATTTGTATTTCTTTTTTGAGGGGGGTCTGTTCATGTCTTCTCCCCATTTTTGGATGGGTCTCTCTCTCTCTCTCTCTCTCTCTCTATATATATATATATATATATATATATATATATATATAAGTTCTTGTATATTTTCAATATTAGCTTTTTGTCTAATGGGTATTGGATGAATAGCTTCTCCCATTATGTCAGTGACTTTTGTATTCTAGGCTCTATTTCTATTGAGGAGCAGAAGCTTCTCAGCTTAATATAGTCCCATCTGTTTATCTCCACTTCCACTTGTTTGGAGAGTGTGTTTCCTCCTTGAAAATGCCTTAAGTTTCAATGTTATATATTGTTTTTACCTATCTTTTGTTCTATACACCTTATGGTTTCAGGCCTGATATCAAGATCTTTAATCCTAGGGATATAACCTAGGAATACAAAAAATACAATTCAAAAATCCCTTCCTCACACTTATACTCATTGAAGCACTATTTGCATTAGCCAGACTCTGGAAACAACCAAGACACCCTTCAATAGAGAAATGGCTCAAAAAAGTGTGGTACATATACACAATGGAATATTATGTAGCCATCAGAAGAGATGAGGTCATGGAATTTTCCTATACATGGTTGTACATGGAATCTATTATATGAGTGAAATAAGTGAGAGGGAGAGATATAGACACAGAATAGTCTCACTCTTTAAGAAAAATGTAAGACATTACTGTAATAAGGCCCTGAGAAAATGGACTTAAGGACTAGAAGGGCTGGAAGGACTGGCTGACAATTTGAAGTTCACCACAAAGAGTGGTAAATACTGTTAGGAAATAAGTACACTAACACCGAGCATGCCAATGTTAAAGAATGAGAGAAGTAGAATGCCTGTCTTGAATACAGGTGTGGGGGGGGCATTGGTGGTGGGAATATTGCATTGGTGAAAGGGATATATTCTGTTTATGACTGAAAACCAACTACAAACATGCTTAGAATCATGATGCTCAAATATTAAAAAAAAATGGGGGCCCTAATTATTCAGAACTTTTCACTTTTGCCAGAGCTATGAAGTTACTCTCTTTATATTAG
>PVKC010007772.1:0-29069 GCA_004027635.1 Crocidura indochinensis | reverse complement strand
TATTGCCAGAAATAAAGTTTTCACACTGAGAAATCAGACCACAGTGCTCCAAGTCAAAGTCTTGGAGATTTGGTCAGGTGCTAAGCAACATAGACCAATTATGTTTCTAGGTATGGAGAGCAAGACTTTCATTAAAATTAAAGAGGAGGATAGAGGGGCCCAGGAGATAGCATGGAGGTAAGGCGTTTGCCTTTCATGCAAAAGGTCATCGGTTCGAATCCCGGTGCCCCATATGGTCCCCCGTGCCTGCCAGGAGCAATTTCTGAGCATGGAGCCAGGAGTAACCCCTGAGCACTGCTGGGTGTGACCCAAAAACTAAAAAAATAAATAAATAAAAAATAGGAGGATAGAACAAGGATTCACAATAAAATGTCTTAAATTCTTGGAAAACTTAATGAGAACAAGCTATTAACAAATAATTTATAGATTTAATCTTATTTTCAGGGGCCCGGGAGATAGCATGGAGGTAAGGCATTTGCCTTTCATGCAAAAGGTCATCGGTTCAAATCCTGGTGCCCTATATGGTCCCCCGTGCCTCCAGGAGCGATTTCTGAGCATGGAGCCAGGAGTAACCCCTGAGCACTGCCGGCTGTGACCCAAAAACCAAAAAAAAAAAAATCTTATTTTCATATGACTCCTGTTACTATCATCTATATACTGTGGATAATAAAACTGGATACACAGATAATTCAATTAATGCTCCAAAGGTCAAACAATTGGGAAGTTCTGAAGATAAACTTTGAGCTCAGGAAATGAAGCTCCAGAACTCATATTCCCTAACGGCATACTTTACTGACTTTAAAGAAATGATTTGAATCTGATGTTAAAAATTGAGGAGTATCTGAAACACATATTTCAATCAAATGGTCAAATTTTTACTTTGCTTCAGTTGTGCTACAAGTACTTCAAATTAGAGAAAGGTGCCAGAGAACTTTACAAAAACATCCATTCGTTCAGAATTCTCTTATTGTGTCCTATTGAATTATGATATTTATTATAATTCTTAAATGTGTGTAGTTTGATCATGTTTCCTTTAGGCTTGTTCATGATTTTCCTTCCTGCTTTTGACTTCTCTGGAAGGCAACATGTCTGTAAATTCTTGCACAAACAGACCAGGGCAGCAACAAAAATATCAAATGGTAGCTGAGTTACCTTTTACCTGTCCACCAGCATCAAGGGATTCATCTGAGCAAGCTGAGCCTAACCTTGCTGCCCCAGTGCCTACATTCAAGCCACTATTCAATCATCACCAAGACAGCGACAGGTTTCCCTAGACTTAAATTGCATTTCTTAACCTTCTCTGGACACAAAGTTGGCTCAGGTGACCCACCCTCACCTTTATAAAACAAAAGGACTTGCCTTGCATATCTTTCTTTCTACTCTTACTCTCAGGAGACTATCCAGCTCCTGAAATGCAATCCCTGAGATTTTTTTTTTCCTTCTAAAATAAAAGCTAAATTCTCAAATAAGATGAGGGAAATAGTACCAATTGACTAGTCTCTCCCCAGAAGATCAATTTTATAAAGGCCTGAATAACCATTTCTTATAAACTCTCATACCAAGCAGCCCACCTTCCTTGAAGAAAGCAATATTTTTACCCTAGAATCATGAGGAAAGCATGGGGTGACAGGTTGTGTTATTGCTTCTGATCTCATTGGTCACATCTTGTAACATCTTAAGTCCTAATCTAATTCGATGGATGCAGCTTGACAAGGCATAGCAGGGAAGCTGGTTCAGCTTTGTCTCCCTCCAGGCCATTGGAGACCCACAGTGTTCAAAACACTAACTATTTTTTGGTCAAAATAAGTGCAAAGGCAGTAGCCTGACTGCCTCTAACTGTAGATGTGAGTTCCAGGAAATGCCTTTAGCCATCATCTCATGCTTTGAAATATATGTAAGATCTTGAGACAGTGTAATATACAAAATAGTATTTGGGGAACTGAAGCTTTGGTGCCTTCAGATAGCACTTAAAAGGCATTTATTTGTCAATAAAATCAATATATAAATGAGAACAGCAAGTCAATAAACTAAATCTCAAAGACAAGTTTGCACATCTCCAATTTAAAATAGGAAGATGGAACAATTCTTTTTCATCCACCATTTCTTCCCCAGCAGGGACATCCCTGATGTAAGATCAGGCAAATGAAAAAAGAATTTTGTTTTTCTTTGCCTGTTTATCCATTCAGGGCATGAGAAACATTTATTTTTTTGTCAAGGACCATTTGTGCCGTTTTACAGTATCTTTATACAATATTGTTCATGGCCATACGATGCAAGAGACATCAGCAGCCAATGAGAAGCATCCGTATCTGTGCTGCCATATTTACCAGCTCCAGAAGACATGATTCCATATGCCAGGTATTTCTTATTTCTGACTACATTGTCTGAGTCGATCTGATCATATGGATCAATTTTGATTATACAGTCTTCAATGAGAGGCAAGTCTCTGGTTCTCATCTACATGTCCAACATGCAGGTTTGAGACATATGCTGATGCTGAAGTGTCTTTCTCTGTTGTTCTCAAATATGGGGGGAAATAAGATGTGAAATTATATAATAAAATTATATACATTTTAAAATATATAATATGGCCTGGAGGGAGAATAAGCTGAACCAGCTCCCTGCTATGCCCTGTCAAACTCCATCCATCAAATTAGGTTAGGACTTCAGATGTTACAAGATGTGACCAACGAGATCAGAATATAGTAATACTTCTCTTTTTTAACACCCATGTGAAAAGGCCACCATTATTATTTTATTCCTGAATTAACACTTTGACCCTTAGATCTAGCCCAAGTTCCTTCTAACCTAGAATTTTTGAGTTCTTGGATCTCTAATGCAACATCCTTTCTCTAATGTTAACCTATTTTGAATTTGCACCCATTAGTTAAAAGCACAGAGAACCTCACATTTTTTGTTTGTGATATGAGGAAACACTACTTCAATTTCATTAATACTTGTAAGAATTATGTACCCTAAAGGACATACAGTACTTATCTCATGGTTAAGCTCTTATAGACTTCTCATATCTATTGACTACTAATAGAAATGTAATGACAAATGAATGTCAGGGACTTTAGAATGAGAGTTTAATGCTTTCTTTTCTCAAATGGCTTTTCTTATTCAAGGGTGGGGAGGTAATAGTTCAATTTATCCTGTCATAAAATAATAGGAGTATAAAAATTCAATCCATAGAAGAAATACTTGTATCCATGAGATAACTCGGGGTTTGGCCAGAAATTCAATCATTTTGAGCATTCCCTGTAACCAAATTCATCCAGCTGCCGACTACTTTGGTGCCCTCTGGTGGTATTACTATGAGGTAGCTCAATAAAAAAAAAAATAAGGACCTTTGGCTACCAATAGCTCCTCAAAAATTTTTTTGTTGTTTGGTTTGGTATGACGGGCAGTACTCAGAGCTTACTACTGCTTCTGGACCAAGGGATCACTCGTGGTTGACTCAAGGTACTCTACGAAGTGCTGGTGATGGAACATAAGTCAGCTGCTTGCAAGGAAAGTAATCTGTTATACTATCTTTCCCACTCTCTTACAAGCACTTTTTGATCGAATATAACCAGTCTTTTCTCAGCCAGTTGGATAAAGAAAGGATGAAGGAATTCACGGATTCATCTTCAGCTCCCCTGATTTACAGACAACATTGAAATTTAACCAGATAGCATCATCTCCAACTGCAGAAAATAACCTAGGAAATCTCCACATCTATCTGAAAATAGGAGATATATGGATTATATCTTTATTTCAGCCTCAAATCTTTGTGAAGTTAAGTGAGAAGATAAATAAAATGCACTGTATTTTCCCTTTAAGCTATCATCACAGTACCATTGAGTGACTTATAAAGGGCTAAATTTTATTACTCAGATTCAAGGCTAGAAAGTTCAAAATCAAGGGTTCCAGCATTATCTAGTACAGATCCAAAACTTTTTCACTGTTTCCTAATAGTGCAAGGGTGAGGGTAGTGACAGCATCTGGAAGCTCTTTTAAGTTGCTCATTGCACATTGTACTTTCCTCAGGGTTCTTCCTCCCAAGCTTAAATTCCATTCAGAAGTCACCTTTGAGATTAATATTCCAAGGTTCAAGGCGAGCATTTAGACCATAACATGCACTTATCACAGCTGACACAATTCTGTTTTATCATAAGATGAGTCCTTATTGATAAAGAGATAACAAAAAATGCAAACAAAAAATCTGGATGTGACAGGAAGGTATAAAGAAAGAAACTGACATAGGCCAGAAATGTGTATAATAAGAACTGTTGGTTTTTGTTTGGTTTGGTTTGATTCGGTTTTGGATTGGGGCCACATCTAACAGAGTTCAGAGTTCAGAGTTTCTGGCTATGTACTCAGAAATTACTCCTGGAAGTTTCTTAGAGGACCAATCCTCTGGAATGCCAGGTTTTTGAATATGGGTAGGCCAGTTGAAAGGTAAACACCCTAAATGCTGTACTATCTCTCCAGCCCCAAGAACTAACTATTAGTTGGAAAGACCCTGATTCCATTGTAAAATTTTAGACTTTATGACATTTACCTCTTCAGATAAATATATCTTCCAGTCATGAAGCAGAATTGAATGAAATTCATATGACCATTCCATAGCATTTTACTTCACTAAGTTAACAGGATAATTCCTCTCTTAAACTTCATACACCTCTATACCAATACTAAGGTGGCAACTTATTAAGTACTTAACTATGCTATCCCAATTTAATAAAAGGTCACTTGCAAAGAACGGTGTAAGCGAATTTCTGTCTAAAGCTCCCAAATCTGTGATTTCAGAGAGGGGTAGCTGGAACAATGGGAAAATTACACTGTCTTTTTTAAAGAAGGGACTGACAGAATAATTGGTTCTGAATAAAAATATTTATTATTTAAAGCACAAAAATTTTTTATTAATTAAATAATTTGGTTTCAGGGCTACAGCTAGTTGTGATCAGGGATCATTTCTGACTGTGTTTAGTGGATTATATGCAGTACTGGGAATTGAACCAGGATTTACCGTGTGTAAGACAGGTTTCTAACCCACTATACTTTATCTCTGACACTGTTTAGTTTTTATTAGGGTATTTTCATTCAGTGGAAAACTATATGTATGCATGTACAAGATCTGCTATACTATTTCTTCAACCCGGGTACAGAAATTTTTATATGCCTTTTAAATTATCCTTTGAAGAGTTGTTTATTTCTATTCCATGCTAAGTTCTAGAGGGAGAAAAGCAAAGGAAATATGATTTACTCCTAACATTAAAGTCTTCATAGATTAAAATAAAACATACAAACAAGCATGCAATGATGTAAACACAGAGCATGAGACAGGTGGGAGCAAAAGGAATTGAAGATTAAAGAGACTAGCAGAAAACCTATACTGTAATCCAACTAAGGGAAAAGATGAGAGGAGAAAAAGGGAAACAGTGACAGAAATAAGAGAAAATAATAGGGGAGGGTGGGAAATTGTACTGGTGAAAGGGGTTATTCTGTTTATGACTGACACCTCACTACAATCATATTTGTAATCATGGTGCATAAATAAAGATTTTATATATTAAAAAAATAAAAGTACATATTGTCTGAGGGGATCCCACCCATTTTGTTTTGCAGAACCATTAACATGAATTATCTTGTTCTGCCTCATATTCCTATGTCTTCTAACAAATTGAGGGAAAAAAAGTGGATGGGACACAAGGGTCAAGCGCTCTCAGGAGCATTGAGTAGAAGTAAAAAATGGTCCGACCTAAATACTCAAACCACAGTCAATGACAGTAGACTCAAGTGACCCAAATTATAACAAGCTTTACACTAAAGGTACCTGTTACATTAGCAGTCAAGGGGCTAACGATGGAGGTATGGGATACATGCAGGGAACTATGGTGGAGGGATATCAACACTGGTGGTAGAAATGGCCCTAATTCACTGTCACTTTGTACCTTAAATACAACTGTGAAAGAATTTTAATTTACAGTGCTCTCAATAAAAATTATAGAAGAAAAAAAGAAAATAATAGAGGAGAGAAAAGTTGAGTTGGGAGCAATGGGGAATGTAAGCAAGCAGATAACTAAGAAATTCTCCAAATCAAGGATCATGTAAAGACTGTTTTGAATTTTGCAGACCAAAAGAACTGTGTCTCTTCTACAGCAAGATCCAATTCCAAGAACTATGACTTGATGACTTGATGCTTCAAGTTAGAATGTTTTTTTGTCATCTCTCTAAAGTCATTCCATTGTTGAATACATTAAGATGCAAGTTTGGGGCCTAGGAAATTTCTCAAAGGGCTAAGAACAGACATCGCTTGCATGAGAATTAGTTTCTAACCCAAAAATAACATGGTCACCTAAACAAGCTCTGAGTAACCCCTAAACATATCCAAACAAACCCTTAACATGTTCTGAAAGACCACTGAGCACAGGAATGGGTGTAGTTCCCAGTATGATTTGTGGTTTCTCAAAAATAACCAGAAGAAGAAATAAAGTGAAACAACTTACTTGTGTAGTATATGTATTTTAAGAATATAGTTTCATTTCTTTTCTTTTACTCCCTCAAAGCTTTAAAATTAGAAAGGAGTTGTGAGTCAGCATCTGCTGCTTTGCCAGGGCAGCTGGAAATGGTGACGCCATTACTGACCGATAGAAAATCACATTATGAGGTCTATTTGTTTTCCAGTGTCCCTGTGATGTGACATAAGGAGGTGATGGCTATAGTTACTGCAGACATTTGTTCCAATAATGTTCATAAATACACTTTGTTAAGCAGTTAACTCAGCTCCACTGGCTTTTTCCTGCCTCTCTGAGAAAGGGCTTCTTCTCTGTGCTTTCATTTCTCCCTCTGAGATTAAACTGTGCTGGCAAAGAATACCCAAATCCAAAATGAGGCAAAAATGTTCAATCTACAACATTGTGGAGGAGGAAACAAGAAACGGGAAGTCAAGAGAAACATTGAGAAAATCCTAAAGCCCGGATGCTGCATGTCAATTGCATGACCCAATTACACTTGGCAGAGAGAAGCTGGGCCACACTCAGTGATGGCAAGCAGAAAAATGGGTTATGGGAGAATGGGAAACGGTGATCTGAGATGGGGCTTGTTTTTGTTTGTTTGTTTGTTTGTTTGTTTTATTTGATGAAGATACCCATCTCTCTTATGCAGACTTCAGGGATGTTGGGTGAATGATTCTTCTCTCTGGTTATCCACTTGCTTTATTGGGAGAATGAAGTCATTCATCTAGCAAGACTGCTGTAAGATGAAATGGAGTGAAATATTTCTGGCCTGATTTTTGGCATAAGGTTAACCAGGTCTTGATCTTTTAGAGTTTCATTATCTGTCCATACTTCTGGCTTTATAATAATGGCTGGTTCTAGAGAGAACAGCATTATTAAGGAGGAATCATGTGTCATGTTTTCTGCCAAAATGATCCTGCAAACATGGCAAGTGAGTCTAGTTTCAAAGAGTAAGACAAACAGGTGACAAACATGCATGTAAATCTCAAGCTTTAGTGTTACCTGAACAGTGCTTTTACAGGCTGTTTAATCAATATCACATTGCTCTCCCACTAGACTGATGGAGTTTAAGTTGACAAAGACATTAATGTACATAAGATACAAGAAAAACAGAGAATGGGGTATTTTGTAAAAGTAATCTTAATAGTACATAGTAAAGTCCTGATACTTTTATATTCTGTTTTTGCTCACATTATCCCTATATCTAAAAGACCTGAATCAATCTTATTCTGTGACTGACAGGTGCATTTTTGCCACTGCAGAAACATATTATCCATTCAATTCTTTCCTACTATATTATTCTTTCCTGGATGCATTTTTGCAAAATCTTTATATTATTATGCCTAAATTGTCTTTCCTAAGGCCATATCCCATCCTTGAATTTGTTGCTATAGCAATTGACGGGAAATGTAGTCCTACCTTGTGCCTCCAATGTAAACCTGTTATTTTAATCCAAAGTAAACCTGCTATAATCTGTTAAATTATATCTTCAGGAGCCATAAAGATAGTACAGTAGATAGGATGTTAGCGTTGCAAAGAGCTGACTAGAGTTCAATCCCCAGCATCGCATATGATCCTTTGAGTACTGCCAAGAGTAATTTCTAAATGCAGTACCTGGGTATTGCAGGTTGTTGCCCCAAAACAAACAATATATCCCCCAAATTATCTTCATTTATACAGGATTTCTGGAGTTCTTGTTAAAATGAAAATGCTTAAGATCTGAAATTCTGTTCTCTTATCTGGATGTTGCTGAAACATGACCATATTGTAATAATAGGAACCTACAAGAACTAGATGATACTATTGTTGGGCAGGAGAAAATAGAAAAGACTTCTGCCAATTCTGGCCTCCTATGGAAAATTGAACAATGTCCTATGATATTTAAAGTCACCATTCAGCAAAATATATTCATATAGTCATGGAAATTCCATCCTAATTGTTGGAATAGATCCTGTCCTCGTCTTGAGATTTTCTTGAAGTAAAAAAATCTGAGTAAATATTCCTCAATTGTTTCCAATACCCTGTTGTTAAATTCCACATTTCTTAGTATGTATCAAACCTCAAGAGACTATACTCTGCTTCTTTGGACATTCACTTCTGCATATTTCTTTCTCTTTTTCTCAACATGCAGTGCCTTTGTTCATGCTGCTCTTCAGCTTGGAATATTCTTTTATCTCTACCTATCTTGCCTGCCTTATAAACTGCTATTCATCTCTCAAAATGCTTTGTAAAGGCACTTTCTTTATAAAAAATTGACTTCATAGCTGTGTATGTCTACATCATTGATACTATTTCAGTTGACTGACTAAAATGATCAATTGCTCATACATATCTTTCTAAGTTATTTTTCTCTGTTCCTCCAAGGACCCACAACTCATTCCCACTTACTTAATCCCGTGGGTCAGTTTTTCTATTATGTTATATTTGGGTCTTCTTTTCTGCCTCCTTGTTCATTTTAAGTCTCATTTATGAGAAACTGCTAGTCATCTGTCATTAATACAATAGCCAAGACATAGAAACAATCAAAATATCCAACAACAGATGAATAGTTCACGTATATATTTTCCCTTGTAATTTGAGTGCCTATAAGCATGGAGTCTTTATATTTTAACTGCCACTGCCTTCTTAAAACCTAGCACTGGTCTGAGGCCAGGGAGTCACAGTTAATTCTACTAAATTGGAACTTAAGAGTAGTCAGAGGGGGTCAGTATTGTGACTATTGTAGATACTCTGATAAAAGGCTTAGTTGTCTGAGGAGAATTGAACCAAATAATGTTGAAAAAAGAAAAGCGAGAATCTTTATCTAAGAGAAAGTTGTATATTCTCAGCACAGGAAATTTGTATGAAGACTGCAAAGTATCCCATATGTTCCACCATGCCCACAAGTAGTGATCTTTGAGAGCAAAACCAGTAGTAATAGTACTCCCTCAGAACAGCTCTGTGTGACCCCACAAACAAGAAAAAAAAGACCTTATGATAAATTCAAAACCAATTCAAGGGAAAACATATCAATATATGTAAGGAAAATCATTTATTTCCACTATTAGTATTGCTGTTATTATCATTATTATTATAATATTACTTTCAGCCTAAGGACAACAGAACTTAAAAGTGGGAAGTACCATTAAAATCACTCACGTATAACAGCTCAGCATGAACTTGATTTCACTATTAACTTGCTAATATTTTAAGAATATTCTTTCTTTTTTCTTTCTTTCATTCTTTCTTTTTGTCTTTCTTTCCCTTCTCTTTCTCTTTCTTTCTTTCTTTTTCTTTTTCTTTTTCTCTTTCTTTCTTACCTTTTTCTTTCTTCTTTCTTTCTTTCTTTCTTTCTTTCTCTTTCTTTCTTTCCTTCTTTCTCTTTCGTTCTTTCTTTCTTTCTTTCTTCTTTCTTTCTTTCAGAAATTTAAAAGAATTTTAAAGAATTTAAAACTAAGCATGCAGGGATTGGAACCCTTGTCAGGTACTAGAGAAGCAGTACACAACACTTATACTGTCTCCCAGCCCCTACATAATTTTCTATTAGCTTTCTTGACTAATTACACTATAAACGTTTTTACTGATTTTAACAAGTATGCTCTGATATTGTATTATCATGGCATATACTGTGATAGAATTTTATAGTATATTTAAATTATTTGAGCTATCTGTGTCCGATAATTCTCATTTCTTAATTTTTTTCTGTGACTTTATTTAAGCATACTACCTCACAAAGTTGGTCATAATACATTTGTAGTGGGCATTCAGTTTCCCAGCAACAATCCTACCACAGATGTGACCTTCCCTCTACCACAGTTGCCAGTTTCCTGCCTAACCCCTAAGTCTGTTTCCTCAGTAGGCACAAAAATTTTAGGTTACTTTGGTTGTTACAACAAAATGCTAACTGGAATCATCAAAAAATAATGCTATGAAGAAAAATTTGTGAAAATTATTACCTCACAATGGCATTATTAAAGTTATTGTCTGATTGTTTACTGTGCAGTAGGCTGCTAGCTGAGACTTGTGTCTTATTATTTTCACTTACTGAGCATAGAAGACTTCTATGCTACTTTCCATCTAGTTTACTATGCTGTTATAGGGCTGTCAATATTGTGGATTTGTGACATAACAGGCCATGCATGTAGATGCTTGCTCCAGGAGCTACATAATCTATAGAACTGGGACAATATACTCCACGAAGGACCCAGAAATTTCAACATCAGGACCAGCATAGCTGTGAATTTCATTGGCTTGGCATCTCTTCCATATTTAGTTACAAAGTTGTGAAACTAGGTTATTTACATGGCAGAAGTTGTGGGGTGTATGTGTGGCACTGGGGCTATAATTATGAATTTAAAATGATGCATTGCATAAGTTATATATTGTTACATCAGCCTCTGTAAAATCACAATGGTATTTGACACGTTTTTAAATTTATAGCAAATTAATTATGCAAAAATTTTGGGGGGGTAGTTTAGATTTCAGATTTGTAAACAAGTTTCATAGTCTATGATTTTTAAATACATATTAGTTTCATATTCTCCCATCCATTTTTGTAGACAAATAACCAATACCAATTTAAGTAATGTTAAACAATAGTACACAGAAGAGGCCAGAATTTATATTACTATTTTGGAGGCTCATATTTTCTGCTTCCTTATAGAGAGTTATTAGTTATTTTTTATTTAAAACAAGAATATTGGACCAATGTGACAGTGGTTGATGCACTTGTCTTGTAGTAGATAGCACAGGTACGATCCTCAACATGTATAATGTCCACTTAGTCCTTCCAGAAGTAATTCCTGAATATTGGACCAATATGACAGGAGTTGATGCACTTGTCTTGTAGGTGGATAGCGCAGGTATGATCCTCAGCATGCATAATGTCCATTAAGTCCTTCCAGCAGTAATTCCTGAGCACAGCCAGGAGTAAGTCTTACTGGGTATATGGTCGTAATTCCACCCCAAAGGTACAAAAATAGAAATGTTGCTTTATTTATTTCTTAATGCTATCATTTTAGTAAAATTACATTCTTACATCTTAGAAATAAAGAAGTTATTAAATTTCAACAAACATATTTAGAGGACATTGAAATAATAATTTCTTTTATTTTTCATTATCAACCTAGTGCTACATTATTCAATTTTCTTATATTAAAACGAAGTGTATTGAATTATTGAATCAGCAATGTTAGAGGTTTAAACTCTGTTTTCAAGTAGTTAATTTGGGATTTAAAAATATAATCATAACTTAGATCATTTAATTTTCCTGCTGTTGCACAATATTTATCACCTTTGAAGATAAAAGTCAAATCTTCCTTTTGGAATGAAGAATAAATAATCTTCAATTGTTCAGAATACATTACACTGAGCATACTTAGGCATTTATTAAATTTGAATTAAATCATTATTTGATATCTCAAGATAAATGTTACTTGAATAACTTTAAAAAACAAATAATTTAAATTATAATTTGCTCCCTTTTTTTTTTTTTTGGTTTTTGGGCCACACCCAGTGGCACTCAGGGGTTACTCCTGGCTATGCGCTTAGAAGTCGCTCCTGGCAGGCACGGGGGACCATATGGGAACCGGGGGATCGAACCGTGGTCCGTCCTAGGCTAGCACAGGCAAGGCAGCAGGCACCTTACCTCCTGCGCCACCTCCCGGCTCCCTGCTTCCTTATTTTTGTTTAGGGAACACATCTCATGATTCTCAGAATTTGCTATTTTTCTGTGCTGGGGATCACTCTTGGCAGTTATCAGGAAACCATATGTGGTGGTTATAATTCAAAACAAGGTCTGTGGCATGCAAAATAACGACCTGACCTCTTCTGACATCTCAGGCTCAGCTTTCAGCAATATTTAAAAAAGCTCTATGTTTCTTCCTTCATTATCAGTCAATTATAATTTTTTTTTAGTTTCAGCTAAACTTTTCAAGCTAAATCATCTTTCATTAGATAAAGATTAACAGTTAAAGGAAACTATATTTCTTATACAGTCTGCACCCATCTGTGAATATGTCTTTGTATTTAAGAATTTATAAAAGTTATTATCTACATCTTAAATGTGGGAATTTATTTAAGAGGGGTTAAGACTCATTGCTCACTGATTTATCTTTTGGTTTGTAATCTTTGAATTTATTCTTAAGAATAGCTAATATCCATGAAAAATAGCCAGAAATATGTGCCAATAACCAAGCAATATATTCAATCATCTTCCTACTTCAGTGTCTCCTGATGGCATTTTCCGTGCATCAAGAAACTTGTATGTACATTTGTTCACAACCTGCATGAATACTATATGTTCTAGGCCCTGCCCAATTTCCATGTTCTACTTTTCTCACAGATATTAAAGAAAACAAAAATGCTATGTATCTTAAACAATTTACACAGTATCCTTTTTGGGATTTTTTGGGGGCCACACCTGGCAGTATTCAGGGGTTACTCCTGGTTCTCCATTCAGAAATTGCGCCTGGCAAGCTTGGGGACCATATAGGATACAGGGAAACGAACCTGGATCCATCCCATGTTGGCTGCATGCAAGGCAAAATGCCTTACCACTATGCTATCCCTCTGGCCCTGCACTATATCTTATGTTAAGCAATACTCTTTAGATTAATAATCTAAGGGTCTTCCTTATTACATTTTATAAAATTTCAAATGGTAGATTCTTAGGCAAGATTATTCTAATGACTGATTCCAAGCTGTACTTTTTCCTAATTCTTTACTGCTGTGGTAATTTTTTTTTTACATTTGTAACCTTCATATATCTTTTTTTGTGGCATGCAAAATAAAGAATTGAAATAAAGGATGAAATTCATTACAGTATGCAAAGGCCACCAGTGTTATATATAAGGAATTTGGGGTGAGGATTCATATGGGGCCAAGTATCAAATACTGTGCCTTGCAATGTTATGTATGTCCTACCACTTGAAACTGCATCCCCAGACTTTGATTAATTTTCTAGTTTTTACTTTTTCTCTTATAGAGTGTGAATTTGACAAGGTCAAGTATTTAGTTCATTAAGCATGTGTCTGCTGAGGTCTACCATCTACTATATTGTAGGTACTTAGCAACCATTTTGGTATGAATAGAAGTATAGAATAATGTTCGTAAACTTCAGTCACAATAAAAATTTAAATTTAAAAAAAAAAAGAATTTATGTCTTCATTTGGAATAGCAGAAAGGTTTTACACAAACATTTTTCTACATATACTAGACAGATCATATACTTGTCTTTGGCAATATTTTTGTAATATACTAGTACCAAAAAATTTAAACTTATAATTTCACTTCATATGCACTGCATATAATGAAATGATGAGTTCTATACATATATTAGTAATACATCATGTGAAGTGATGTATTTTTGTAAATGTTTAATATTTAAACAATGACATGATTAATATTAAAGTTCAGGTTTTTGCACAGCCACAAAAACATTTTGAAATGTCTCGTTTCTTGCACCACATATCTCTAATTTTGTGATGCGAATGTAATTGAAAAATCCCTCTGATTTTTTTTTTTCATTTGTAAGGTGAAAGAAAATAACTTTAGTCAGTTTACCTGAAAAAAATGTTATTGTCCATCTGGAGACGGAGACAGTGATAAATGTGGAAAAAGAGCAGAAGAAAAGTCTCTGATGTAGGACCTCTTAAGTTAATATAGAAAAGGAAGCAGAAGATGATGAGAAGGTCTTGATGCTACATGAGCCCTAGCTCCAATTGTTTCCAAATGAATCCATTCCTTCCTTTCTACCTTTCAGAACTAGTAAAGCTCCTAATTGGACTTATACTAGCAGGGTAGCTGTCACTCACAATATACAGCTGCAGGGTAAACATAAGACTACACATTGAACCACTAGAATCCCTACTGAGGCAGTGCCTAACAAAGGGAACCCTTTCTGCTTATTTAATCCATAGACATTTAAGGAATCTATCCGACACTGTGAACCAGAAGCATACAGTGAAAAAAAAACCTAACAAATTTAACTCCCTGTTGTCATGAACTCTAATACTAATCAGAAAATAGACATTCAAAAGAAATACTTGCAAGTTTCATGTATGTAAAGTAATAAGGTGAATTTCATTGGGAACAAATTACAATCAAATGACCACTTTGGATCTATTCTACCTCTGCTTTGTTCATGGAGACTTCTTTTTATTCATTTTTGGGAAAGGGATGGATGACCTATGTGTCAATACTCATGGATCTAATGGCAATCCTTGTTTCTGGCTGTATGGGTAGCTGACAGTTTTATTGCTAGGTCTAGAGAAGCTGGGAGAATTGATTGGGGACTGCTGTATGCATGTCATCTATAACAACAGGTACTCAAGATCTTTGAGCTATACTCTAGATCCCAATGTTCTTTTAAATCAGACTTTATTACCCTCTGTAAACTCAGTCAGTTTTAAATAATAGCACATGAATTAGGTCTTAACTTTTTATAGGCATCTTAGAGAAATTAGCATTCTCCTTTGTACACACACAAACATTATGCATGAATATCTAGCTCCTAATGCCATCAGTTCTGTGATGCCTAATTGAAATTTTCTACCATACAGAATAAACTTGTCTGTTCTGGAGACCTCTTGTTGAAGTCAAAACCCCCTTTAATTCCATTCATTGGCAGCCGTCAAGTATGACTACCAATATAATCTTGGAAAAATATGAAAAGTAACTTTATAAATTGTTTAACAGTCTGATATGCTAAAATTAAAACACACTAGATGAAATTCATGAGGAAAATAAGCCATTAACAATGACTTATGCTTCCAAGAGTGAGCTATTCTGTAAGAAGCAAGTATGTAGCTCATGAGTCTCTCAAACAAATGTGAGTTATGCAGCCTCTATCTATAAGGCATTACACATTTCCTCTATGCTGCTGTACAAGATGCTTCCTAGCAATAGATATTGAATTAATCAATCAACTTTTAGCTTTATTGCACCATTCTGGAAAATTTGCTCGTACCCCTTTCCAGTAACACCAAAAAGAAAAATAATCCATATTATCCAATTAAGAATAAAACATATGTCTTCTTGATGATGTCTGAGCTGAAGTAGTTCCAATGGTCATTGACTCTTCAGTTACTCTATATTAAAGCAAAATAGTCTGCTAAGGTAATAGCTAAGAACATATTAGTTTTATTACCACCACTAACTTTCTTTTTTTTTAACGATGAGGTCTCAGGTGTCCTGTGTTTCTAACCAGAAGCAATAATAATATCGTGCATTTATGGAGCACTTTGTCTATGGTAAATTCAAAGAGCCTTTCAGTGTAATATTTAATTCACCCCTCATGATTTATAACTTGTCTGAGTCCAGAGATTGATAAAAAGTCATATCTCAGGCTTTCATTAGTAGTATGAGTTGCCTAAGATTTCCTGGCATTAGAAGAGAGAAATATAAAAGTCTACGATGATGGGTCATAGAGAAAGTACAGGGATTTCATCTACTGCATTATGTTTGTTCCTCCAAACATCACAAGGACTAATCCCTGAATACAGAGTTGAAAATAAGCCCTGAGTACATTGGGTGAGGACTCCACCATGGAAATTACATACATAAAAAGAAAGAAAAACAGAGATTGATGGACAAGAAACAACTCTAGTGAAATGAGTAAATCAGAAAAGAAAGAAAAACCAGACACTATGGCATATTATTTAATCAGAGATTACATTATGTGAGAAACTAAAACTTACTACACCAGAGAAACTGACAGTATGAGAGTTAGCAATCAGTGAACAAAGCAATTTGGGAATTTAAAAGTTACTATTCTTGAGCTACTAG
This sequence comes from Crocidura indochinensis, assembly GCA_004027635.1. Taxonomy (NCBI): domain Eukaryota; kingdom Metazoa; phylum Chordata; class Mammalia; order Eulipotyphla; family Soricidae; genus Crocidura; species Crocidura indochinensis. Next base: position 12,801 of record PVKC010007772.1, on the reverse strand, counting down.
TTGAGATCCACTGAGAATATGTCTTGAAGGTATGCTTGCCTATGGGAAGCCTGTACAGAACCCCCAGGCAGTGGAAAGGGTTTGGTAGAGCATTGTGAAGGGAAGACCTAAAATGACTTGTGAAATCATAGATTCTTTCTTCAGATTCTCTGTGAAACCATAAACAATGCAGGGATAGGAACTGAAATTATATATGAAACTGTTTGCTTTTAAAGACTTACAACAATTGTTTAATTAAAAGGACATTGTTTTATAATATAATATGGGTTGGTGATATAGTGTAGCTGATAAGGTGTTGCTCTCAGATAACCCAGGTTCCAATCTCAGGCACCTCATATGATCCCTGAGTCCTCCAAATGAATCCCGGAGTGAAGAGCCAGGAGTAAACCATGAACGCAGCTAGCCGTGCTCCCCCAAATAATAGTTAATAATAATAATAAAAATGATAATAAGCATATGGTGAGATAAATTTGACTACTCCTAGGCCTATTCTGTCTTCGAGCATCAAATTTGCCCTTTAACTTTACCCTTTACATCCTCTTTTTGTTATCCATTGTGAAATAATTAAACTAAACAAAAGAGAAAAATCTAAGCAAAATGGAAACTGTCACAAAATGTTTTTCATCTGAACCAAGATAGCGTCTGGTGGCACTTCTCTGTCTAGCAACTGGAATGAATGTTCATGCTTCTTAGATTCTGTAGCTCTTCTCTTGGGAATTGCTGTACTGCTCTGTCAATTTTCTTTCTCATCATGGCAAAGAAAACTTCCACCTTGACTCTCTATATTCTTTCTTAAAATATGATGATATACTGATTTGGATAGTGCCAAATCTTGACCTATCCTACTAGTAATGTTTCTATGGTGATTGCCTAGTAATCAACTCTCAGCTGTTAGACATTGATTTTCTTGGTCAAAAACTCAGATTACTGAGGAGACAGTTTACAATTGTCAGAAAGTACTGTGTGATATCCATGTTTCTTTTCTATTCTCTTGCTTGCTTTGTATGCATTATATTTTTTCAAGCAAGTTCCAAAATTAGTTTTCAATCCCAAATTTAGTCAATCTGCTTTATTATTGAGGTCATGATGCAAATCTCATTGTGATATATCTTTACTTTTCTGGAGACTTTTATTTATATTATTTATTTCTTGTCAATCAATTTCTTTTGTAAAGCAAGTAAAGTTTTATTATAGGTTATTGTAGTAGCCACACTATTAGCTAGCATTTGTGTAATTCCTACACGTATTTTGTTTTGTAACCATACTCAGTGGTGGTCACAAGTTACTCCTTATTGGAGTTCAGGGTTGCCCTTACAGTTCTTAAGGGTTCTTCATGTGATGCCAGAGATCAAATTGAGGTCTCCCACATTCAAATCATGGACTCCAGTTATTGAATTATTTCTGTTAGCCCTGTGTATTTGTATTCATTAAGTAAAATAATTTCCTTTCTATAGTTTAACTAATATTGGTGGATTACCTACTGTTTGCCAGCCTTTATAGTAGTTACAAAATATATGAATAAAACACAATCTTTTGAAATTGTTAGGAGAGAGACATACACAAAATACAATGTCCATACAAGATTTTTACAATTAAGCACAAATTGATGTAAAATGCATGTACAATATAAAAATATAGCTTCAAGGAAGGGCAAAGTATTCACAGAAATTATGTAGAGGACATGGTATTTTGTGGATTACTAAAACACAAGAAACCATGAGAAGATTCTAAGAATAAATATGCATGTTTCATTCTGGCAACTATAAAAAGTTCCAGGTTGATCAAAGAGATGAAGAATTATTGATCATTCTGATTGTTCTATCATAACCACAGCCTCTGTTCCAGAACCTACCACCCTAAATGTGTCAGCCAGCTCAAGGTGGTGGCATGGAAAGTCTACCTCCATGATAGCCTTATTTTTTTTTTAACTAGAGCTAATTTTCTGAGAATCTAGTGGGTTAAGTGTAAACTCTTCTTTCAAATAAGAAGTGTGTTCTGTGTTCTAGATGTCAATGACTTTTCATAGAATACTTAAAGGGACAGAAGATAAATGTGAAAGAGAGGCAGGGAGAGGGAGGTATATGCTCAGGAGAATCATTGCTCGAGATTTTCTAAAGCAGCTGTGCTTATTGCTGAGAAAATAAGTAGAAAGAAAGAAGAAAGGAAACAAAAATACTACAATTTGGAGACCTAATATTTAATAGCTTTATGTAATGGATTAAAATTTGTGGATTAATCCATTAAAATTAATGGATTCAAGTTTGTGACTTAGAAAGTCTTTTGTCAAAAGAGCAGAAAGTAAAATAAAGTCTGAGAAAAAAGGAAGACTCATGAAAAGATAATTGAATTACACCAGGGGTGAAGTGGGAATAGTCTTGACTAGTTTTGTGGCTGTGGGGAGGAAAAGTTAATACCCAGACATAGTTAAATCATGTAGTCAGTAGGATAGAGCAAATAAAAAAGTGTTGTCATTATGATAAAATAATAACACATGCCCATAATAGTGGACTAAAGGTCAAACTGTGAAATGTGTTTTAAAATGCATAGAGTAGTGCACATATTAACTTGAGTGTTATTTTTACTAGATCATAGCTCTCTTTATTTCTAGACAGTGTTCTTTACACAAGCCCCTCCCATTATTCACTGTAAATTGAGCCTTTCACTAATTGGATTTGCTGACAGCAATAGAAATGCCATTTGACTACTTCCTCCTTCTCCAGGGAATGTTGATATTCAAATCTCCAGGTCATTATTTAGAATCCCCAATAACAAAATGGGGAATTTTAAATTAGATCTCATGTTAATCTCTGCTTTGCCTCTGGGATAAGCAAATATTTAAACTTGAGAAAGAGGATCTTTTGTGCAACCTAAAAATCTTTGACCAAATTATCCAACAGTGGTATATTCTGCTATTCTGTAGAAACGTGGGAATTGTGTTTAATTCCCTGTGTTAGTAATGCGGAGGATCAAAACTACAATGATGAAAAAGATCATTATTCTATTTCTTAATATTTCTATATATGAACACTTACCTGATACAGGAAATGTCCTAGAAGTTTTTGATACTTTAGTTTTTTCATTTAAGTCCTATAATAATCAATATCATCACACTTTCATAAGATAGCAAACTAAAAACAATTAGTTGACTTGTCTACTTAGAGGTAAATGAATAAGTAATGTATGGAACTGAGAGATTTGATCCCAGGCCAATCAGCCGGCACAAAGTCTCACAGTCACTATATTTGTGCAGAAGAATAAAGAGCCCAGAGATGTCTCACTCCTCATCTTTCAAACTCTCCAAGTAATGTCATATTATTAGCTCCTGGCTGAAAGTTTTGAAAATACTCTGATCTGTCCAAATTGCAGTGGATTTACTTAATCAGGGCTACTAATACATTGAATACCTCCCTTAGTTGAGAAGTAGTAGTAGTAGTAGTAGTAGTAGTAGTAGTAGTAGTAGTAGTAGTAGTCTTACAAAAGACTAGTCACTCCTTGGGGCTGGATAGATTAGTGGCATTTGCCTTGCATGCAGAAGACATGGATTTAATCCCAAGTACCCCATATGGTTGCATGGAAACCACTAGTAGTAATTCATTGGTTCATAACCAATGAACAACTCACAACAACTGAGTGTTTCCAGGTGTGAACTAAAACTCTAAATAAATAAACAAACAAACAAACCAATAAATATCTGACAGATCACTCACAGGAATGAGTGAGAAATTAGTGAGAAATATAAGACTGGAAGGCTAATATAATGCTGCTGTATTTTCTAGTCTCATGATAATAGGACTGTACAGTATGAGAATTCAGAAAGATATTTAAGCAGGTATTCAAACTTTAATCCTGAGCAGAAGCACATGTGAGTTTTCTCTCAAGTATTAAGGATTAATGATGAGATACAGCCAAGTTTCTCATAAATTTTTCAACTCTTTTTGGTGGGGGAGAGTTGGGCCACATCCAGTGATGCTCAGGGGTTACTCCTGGGTATGCCTCAGAAATCACTCCTGGCTTGGGGGACCATATGTGACTCTGAAGGATTGTAACCAGGTCCGTCCTTTGTTAGCTGCATGCAAGGCAAATGCCCTATCACTGCGCCATTTCCCAGCCCCGAATTTTTCCATTTTTTAACTCTATTTCTGAATGTATATATACTTTAACAATATACCCTCTTCCTTTTTCCACTCCTTCCCATTCAAGTACCTAAGAGTAAACGTCTGAAAATCAGACTTACAGTATGCCACTTGTTACACTATTATGTAAGCCTTAGTGATTTTTTTCTTTTTCACTTCTCTGAACTTATTTTCTCATCTTTAAAATGGGAAGGAATAATAACATCTTTATGTTGTGAGATATACAAGCATATAAAATTTGATTATTTCCACAATGATATTTTAATACATGATAGATACTAACATTGCCTTATATCCATATATATAATTACAAGTTTTAATTAAATATATTTCAAACTTGGAGATATAGCATACTTCAAAAGTATGCTTCAATTTGAATTCCTTTTATTTTTGGGGAGGGGGCACAGAAATCGCCCCTGACTTGGAGGGACCATGGTTCGTCCTAGGCTAGGTCTTGCAAGGCAGATGCCTTATCTCTAGCACCATCTCTTCAGTTCCAATTGGATTCCTTTCTTGAAATACCTTATTTTTCAAGTTCTCTAAGTCTCTATTTTCTAAGATAAAATGAATGAACCATAGCAGCTTCATTATGGTCATGTTAACATTAGATACTATGCTATGTGTAAGAGGTTAGCAGAAACATTACATTTAAAAAATATAAGAGTTGGGGCCAGCGAGGTGGCACTAGAAGTAAGGTGTCTGTCTTGAAGTGCTAGCCAAGGAAGGACCTCGGTTTGATCCCCCGGCATCCCATATGGTTCCCCCAAGCCAGGGGCAATTTCTGAGCACTTAGCCAGGAGTAACCCCTGAGCATCAAACGGGTGTGGCCCGAAAAACCAAATATATATATATATTTGGTTATTTTCAAAAGGGGCATGGGAAAATAAGTCATGATGACAACTTTGATTTTTCCCCTCTTTTCAAGGAGTATGTTTTAGATATATTATGCAACTGCTTTACCTGTAGTCTTCCTCAGTACTGAGATGAGGCATTAATAACTTGCTGGTGTATATACATTTACAATGTACTTAAAGATGATGTATATAAATATTAATACACATATAAAGAGGTTTAGCTATAGGCAGAGATATACAAATAGCTATACAATTATAATATTGGTGTTTAATGATTGTTTTAGCTTTTTATCCTTCCTTTTCCATATTAATTTCAATTTCACTCATATGTTCATGTACAAGTGTTTGAATCCTATTTTCTTTCACGCTCTTTTATGATGGTCCAGGTTTAATCATCATTCATATTATTTCTATACTAATTGGACACTAAAATTATAAGAAATATGGCTAAATTCTGGTTCACCTATGTAGTCTCCAGTGTCTATTAAGTACTTGGCAAATAGAAATTTTATGAATATGTGTAAATGCACATTGTTTGTTAGTAAGCAAATAGAAAATTCAATTTATAGATGATAATATAGAAAGTTGTAAAAATGATATATAGGATTAAATTTAAGACACAAAGGTATCACTGGAATTTATATGAGTGCTAATATATGGGGCAAAAAAAGATGAATAGCCTATAATCTTTTTTTAATATGTTTGCTAGCCATGTTTACCTTTAACTTAGCCAAATAATCATTTACGATCTAAGCCATTATTGTTTATTTTAATATTAGTCATATTACTGCACTAAGCTAAATATTTTGCAAAGTTCTCTTCAAATGATCCATGTCTGTACATATATATATATATATTTAGTAAAATTTAGTTGATAAAAATATTGATCATACAGCAGGAAAAGGACTCCACAATATTGTATGAATAATAATACTCTGCTGACTTTTTTGCTTAGTACAGATGTTTAAGAAGAGAATCATTAAAATTAGAACATATAGAATTTTGATGAGACAATTCAATCTGAATATAGTATTAAGTAACAAAACCACTTAGTGACTTCTTCAATTTGAAGAGGATATATTTACAGATCTATGTGTTTAATTGATTTTAGGAAATCATCTAGATATAATCAAGAGTTTCTGGGTTGTTGACTTGCACTTCTTGTGTTTTTGCACCTCTTCCTATATCAATAATTTTTTACTCTTTGTCCTCAAAATAAATCTGATTTTCTTGAAAAAATAAACTTGGTTAAATTTTTATAGTTCAACAGTAACAAATAAGTATGATAATAATTACACTAAGAGATTTATAATACTTTATATTTGGGAAGCCGGCCACTTCATACCTTCAGTCCTTATTATTGTCAAGGATTGATGTTTTGATATTGTCCCCAAATTATAAATGAAAAAATTATGGCTTAGTAAAATGAAGAACGTAGCTTCATAATAGCATTTAGAAAAACAATATGCCTTGTATTTGATTGTATGCTCTTAATCATTAGAAATAATGTTATTATTAATTCTCTGTGCCTTTTCTTGCTCTCCCATACATTTGCCCAGAAACAAATTATAAGTATATGAGAAGTATAGGAAGCTAAATATGAAGAGCAAAGGAAATGAAGATTTAAAATATCAAAGGTCTATCCTCAATATACTTGGAATAGTATGAAGGTTTCACTCCTTCAGAGCATTTTCAACTTCTATTACCTGTCTGTTACTTTTAAGACCCAGAACCCTATACTAGGAGTAAGGAGGAGATGAACTAATTCCTGTCTTAATGTTTTTTCTATCTAGTGCAAAAAATTTTTTAAGAACAGTGTTCTTAAAAAATATAATACTAACATTATATTCCCAATCCACTTAGTAAAAAGGGACATAGTGGGACTTAATTCTAGGGTCATATGAAACTTTATAAACCCCACAATTCAAGTCAGAGCTATCATCAAACACTACTAATTAATAATTAATAATTTTGAAATAAAATTAATTGAGAAGATGGAGGAATTGTACAGCTAGTAGAGCACTTTGCTTGCACACAGCAAACTAAGTTAAATATTTAGTCCAGCATTTAGTATCTCGAAATCCTCCAGGAGTAATCCCTCAGCACAGAACCATGAATAACCCCCAAGTACTTCTAGGTGGTCGCCTCAAAACTGTCCTTTCAAAAATGAAAAGAAACTTATTATATAATAAAAAACTGACCTAAATGCATATGTTCTCTCTTCTTCTCTGTCTCTTCACCTTTCTTCCTTTGTTCCCTTTCAATCCTCCTCTCTTTTCTCCCCGTCTCTCTCCTTCTCTCTCTCTCTCTCTCTTTCTCTCTCTCTCTCTCTCTCTCTCTCTCTCAGTCCCCTTCTCTCTGCCTTTTGGGCCACACCCAGTGACACTCAGGGGTTGCTCCTGGGTATGCGTTCAGAAATCACTCCTGGCTTGGGGGACGCTATGGTATGTTGGGGATTGAATCCTGGTCCGTCCTAGGTTAGCTGCGCGCAATAAAACGCCTTAATGCTAGTGCCACTGCTCCGATCCCTTTTTCTCTTTTTAATATTTTTTGTTTTGGGAGGAAACATATTTGCTGGTACTCAGTGCTTATTCCTAGATCAATGCTTAGAAATCACTCTAGGGAAGGTCCAGGGGACCATAATTGTTGCCAGGAATTGAATCAGGATTAGTTACATGCAAAAGAATCTCCTTATCCATTGTACTATCTGTCTGGCTCCAGACATGGACATTTTTTTGGAAACAAAATAAAATGGGTTCTACTCTGGTTTCTAAAAAGTTTTGTCTATGAGGAGACCAATTGATTTGAGATAAGAACACATCTGGGACTGGTTTCTAGAGTCTGTTGCCTATATTCTGATTTTTATGCCATTCCTTTTAACTTACCCTTTTAATTAACATGTTAAAAATGACATCTCTGTCAGCTCATGCCAAATCTCCCTCTTCTGATGCTTGTGCACTGGGACATGAACTTGAAATATCTATGAGCAAAAGTTCAAAATGCTAAAATAGGAAGCATTAATAAGTGGAACCACTATGCTTGCACTTACCAGGATCAATTTTCCACTTAGATAGCTTTTGCTCAGTTGCTAACTACTAACCAATCTATACTTCCTAATGGATTAAAGCGGAAAGGTCAGGAATCATAAAATCATCCATTTCCAACTCATTAATATTCAAGTGTGAGCTCCCTTGTCTGCCTCGGGCTTCACCGTGAAGACTTATTTATAACCAGGTTACAAGAAGACCAACAACAAAGACTATACAAACAGGAGTTGGTACACACTTTTCTGACAAATGAACAATGGAAAGAATAAAAATGAATGAAGGACATGTAAAGACACAAGATTTGAAATTAACATGAGAATAAAAAATAGAGCAGTATTCACCAGTAAGGGGAGTAAGACATTTAGCTTAGAAACCAAATTTAAGAAGTATAGAAATGATCTGAAATCAAGGTAGTACTTGAATGCAATTGAAAAGTACATTAATATAAAACATATTATAAAATATTAAACTTTACATACTGAATCAATTATGCAATTTGTATAAAATATATTTATTCATTAGACATGATAAAATAGAAAACTAAGACTGAAACTGCACCTCTGTAGTCATCTACTTGTGTAGCCTTGGGGATTTTCATCAACTACCACTGTCCTCAAGCTTTTTGTTAAAATGGAAATAGTAGCTTCCATCACACAAAACTGGTCTACAGATTAAGTGAACATGTAACACAGCTTTTATTGTACTCACATTTTAAAAACCACTAATATGCAGGTCACAAAAAAGCTGGAAAACAATGGACACAGTTAATAGAAACTAACAAGAATTGAGTGACAGATTCTGTGACAGGCTCTTCACTAATCTATTTATGTTGGATGAAGATAACACAAACCATTTCTCCATTGACATGGCTGTCTCTGGGATCCAGAGAGAACAAAGTGCTCCATCTAGGCAAGAAATAGTATGTACTGAACAATATGATAGAATGTTTCACTCTGCCTGAACCCTGTAGATGTGTTTGTATGTGAGTGCTAGTAATTATAGTGATGGTGTCATATAGACATAGTATAAGCAAGTAAGCTAAAACTCAGCATCTGTCTATTGTCTGAGATCAGGTACCTATCTATGGCTGATCTAACATTCAAATGATCAATGACCTGATTTTCTATCATATTTCTCTAAAGTATGGGATGAAAGATGCTACAAAGGATTATAGATTTACACAAAACTTAGTTTTGTGGGTTGGGCTAATAGTACAGTAGGTAGGGCACTAGTTATATGCAGATTTAATATAAGTTTGATACCCATCACTACATCTGGTTTTCTGAGTAGCACTAGCGGTAATCCTTGAGCTTAGAGGCAGGAAGAAGCCCTGAAGCCCACCAGTGTCACCCTACCCCAAACTGAGATTTATGTAAATGTTAAGTAGTAATATGTGAACATTTAATAAACACCATTAAATGATATTTAGTCTTATTCAGTTCTTTGTGTAAATCCAAGCATTATCCTGTTTGCATTAGCTACCCACTAAATGAAAGAATGTATGATGCACCAATATACACAATGTTAAATAGGATAAGTTGAGATAGAAATAAAGTATATTATAAGATTATTAAGGCACAGTTATGAATGAAACTAATCTACAAATAGGTGAATAATTTACTCATCAACAAAGCAGAGAGAATTATAAATGACTCAGATTATTGAAATAATTTAGTAAAATTGTGTTTCAAAGGCCTGACCCATGGTAAAATAACACAAACAGGTAAAGATAATATTTTTATTTGGAATCAAACAGAATTATATTTGAGTTCTGCTTGTGTCATATTAGAAAAGTATGCCTTTATTAGGGAGACTTTCTTAACCTATAACATAGGAAACCTAATGCCTACTACACCTTAATTGTTTTAATATTAAATGTCCTAAGTTATGTATTGTCACTTGTTGAATACCAAATGCATTCAAGATTTCCAGAACTTGACATTAATCACTATTATAAATATAATAAGGAAAGAAAATGTTTGTTTCAAATAAAACTGACAGTAACTGGCTTTGCCTTCTAATAGAACTGGCAGCATGTATCATTTCAGTGGGAAAATAAATGTCAACTATTCCAGTCCTCTTCCCCTATTCTTGAAAAATGTTTGGGGACAAAAAACGAGACAAAACTTTATACCTAAGCAGCTGAAAGATGACTCGGGTATAGCTGGGTTTCTGTTACCAGTATATAATGAGTTTGGGATACGCACAGAGAAGTAGCCAGTAGAAAATGTCTATTTGATTCTATCAAACTTCAGTGCTTACAAAATCACAACTTTTTCCTACAGGCATATCTATATACAAAATATATGATACACATCTGAATACTCCCCAACAGCTGGATGGCTGACCGCATTTCTTTGCATTTTTACTCAAACATTTGGGATCGATATCAGAAAATTGGGGGCATAATAATGACTTTAGGGATGCTGTAAGATTGAGTGTCTATAATTGAAGTTTGGAAAAGTAACACCCAGGGTCTGCTGTGTGAGAGAAAAGCTAAGAAAAGTAAATTGCCTGTGAGCCAATAAGGAAGACAAGTGTGATTGTGATTATGAGTGATTTTAGTCATCCTAATTGTTGTCAGGAAGCCTGTGAGACATCAGAGCCAGAAGGAAGGAATGATTGACATCCAAATGATGAATTCCTGAAACCTTGTGTCAAAGAGACCTCAACAGGAATACTTTATTTCTGGAACTCAGGATTCCTTAATCTGGAATGCAAGTGACTAAGCAGCAATTCAACTGTTTGATATAATGTCCAGAATTGGGTATATATAGGATTACCAAGAATTCAAAACAGTTACTAGTGAGACATCCATCCTTCAAAGTTATCTGGAATTAAAAGCAAACTTTCCGGGCCGGAGAGATAGCATGGAGGTAAGGAGTTTGCCTTTCATACAGAAGGACGATGGTTCGAATACCAGCATCCCATATGGTCCCCTGTGCCTGCCAGGGGCGATTTCTGATCATAGAGCCAGGAGTAACCCCTGAGCGCTGCCAGGTGTGACCCAAAAACCAAAAAAAAAAACAAAAAAAAAAGCAAACTTTCTAATTACCTAATTATCATAAAATATTTAACAAGACTGGCAGCAGTGTGTTATGAATTTGAGTCAACACTTTAAAAACTTTGGCTCATATATATAAGCATGGTCTGATAGGGTAGCAAAGGACACAAATGATCACTTTCGAACGTCAAAAAAAAAGCACCCCCCATGAAGGGTTAAATATCCAGAGAATAAATCTTCAATGTACTCAGAATTTAAAAGATTTGTATATAAATTCCTCAGAAAGCCTCTTAATTAGTTATTAACCCAACTACCCTTTCTAAACTTACAGCAGGTCCCTTTAGGTATATATTCAACATTATTATATAAATCACTCAAAGCATTTTGTTTCTGAAACTAAAGAGTCACCCTATTATTGTGAAAATAAAAGATAAAAAGTAGGGGCTGATTCAGTGCCTAAGGTGTTTAGCTCGAATCCTGGCGTCCCATATGGTCCCTTGTGCCTGCCAGGAACTATTTCTGAGCAGATAGCCAGGATTAATGCCTGAGCACCACCGGGTATATATATTAATATATATAGTATTATGCAATATTCACCTTCTGATTGAGCATCTATTAGATGTTAAATTTATTGTAAAAACTAGATTTAAAGATGGGCTTACTAGTGCCTTTGTGAAATTTATAGTCTAGCAGAAGAAAAATATATAAGTACATGATACATGGTATATTCTCATTGACAACTAGGTTTCTGAACCTTTGAACATTTAGAAAGTAAAATGTAGATACCTATTTTTGTTATCATTTTTGCCATAATGTAGCAGGAAATAGAAATAGTTTTTATTGGAATGAGATTCAGAGGGCAATGCCCATGTTAATCTCTCTCCTTAGAGTTTTCAGAAACCATGCATGTCACTTCTATAAAAGGCTGAAAAACATAATTTTATAGGAAGTATATCATTTGAGTACAAATTCACATGAGAATAAACATTAACTCAGGAAAAACACAGTGAATTCTCTTTATATAAAGTGTGAGAATATTACCAATAATTCTAGTCAACTAACATGATTATATTAGAAATAAGCTCGAGTGTATCTGTTGAAAATATGAAATATTAAAATTCCAAAGTTCACACAATAGATAAGTAGTAGACACTTATATAAGTAGATATTATATTCATATCTATAAGTTCCAACTTCCATGTCATAGTCTCTCTTCAAAATCTCTTTGGATTTATAAAAATTATTTGAGAACAGGCAGACATAACAATGCCCAATATTTTTTATATAAAATATGAGAGAGAAACAGGAAAAGAGAAAGAAAAGTGAGGAAAGAGAGGGTAAAAGAGTGAAAGATAGAATAAGAGAGAGAAAAAGAAATCAATGAAGTATGGAAGAAACATAAGCTATAGAGATGAAAGAAAGATAAAGAAAGAAAAGAAAAATAGAGTAATAAGGAGGAAATGAAGAAAGAAACAGAAGGTAAAAGAAAAGGAAGAAATGATAGGAAGGAAAGGAAGAAAGGAAGAAAAAGAAAAGAAATAAGAAAGGAAAAAGAAAGAAAAGGAAAATGGAGAGTGGTATAGGAGGAAATTAAAGAAAAAATAAAAAGGAAAGGAAGAAATGATAGAAAAGAAAGAAAATGATTAAAGAAAGAACAGAAAATAAATGAAAAGAGAAAGAAAGGAAGGAAGGAAGGGAGGAAGGATACAAGGAGGGAAGGAAGGAAGGAGGGAAGGAAGGAAGGAAGGAAGGAAGGAAGGAAG
>PVKC010007771.1:0-29072 GCA_004027635.1 Crocidura indochinensis | reverse complement strand
GGTTCAATTCCCAGTTTCCCAAGTCCTTAGAAGTGGTTCTGAATATAGAACCAGTAATCAGACACACACACACACACACACACACACACACACACACACACACACACACACACACACACACACACACACCTATATAAATGCCATATGATTCTAAGACAGCTAAGTCTGGCAAATTGAAACCTTGGTGGATCTAAAACACAAAAGGAAAGGCTTATTAATTAGGCCAGGTAATTTTTATTCTTCTAAAAAGCCCTTTTGAGTCAAGCTGTCGTTCATCATAACATTCAACAAAAGTGTTTTCCTTTGTTTTACTTCTTGGTGCTGTAATAGTGAAGTTCACTGCCAGCCCTGGCGCTGGGTAACTGCCTTGGACAGAGTCCACAGGCCTGTACTTGTGGGCAGGAAGCAGATTTTGTCAGCAGAAGGAATTCTTATTTTTCTTGAATGGGCCAGTTTGTCTTTTTTTTTTTTCTGTCCTTAAACAATAGTTCCCCCCCCCCTTTGGAAGCCTGCTTCCATACCATTACAGAAGAAAGGTTTTCCAAAATTTGGAAATGTGCCTGATAGATAGTACAGTGGGTGGAACACTTGCCTTGTACAAGGCTGACCCTGTTTAAATCAACTAGAACCCTATATGGTTCACCAAGAGTCCTGCCACAAGTGATCTCCTAATGTAGAGCCAAGACAGAGTAATCTCTGAGCACCGCTGAATGTAGCCCAAAAGCCAAAAGAAGAATAATCAAGTTCATGATGCTATTTGACCAGGCAGGGCTCATTTTTTAAAAACACCACAAAAAAAAATAATAAAAAAAAGAAAGAAACTTAATTGAAACACAAGGATAGATATTCCTTTGTGCCTGAGTAGATTTTACCCCTAGATTCAAGAGGAGCTTTCATTCTGACTTTAAAGACCATAGATTGTTGTCTTTTTGATCATTGTAGAAATAACTTATAAAGGCAGTACGTTTTGTGTCTGGCTTCTTTTGATCAACATACTTTTGAGATTTACTCACTCTTTAAGTCTAGTTGTAATTTCTTCATTTTCCTTTTTTGTACAATGCTCTACAGTTTTATATAGATATTCCAGTCAGTTAGAAAGGAATATAGATATTCTGGTCAGATACATTTGGGGAAAAAAATCATATTATAAAATCACCCTTTCAAATATCTCCATTTATGGTGAATTTTTAAGTTTCCTAGTGGTTTGTGGTTTTTCAGTTTGAGCATCTCCCATGTCTTTTATTAAATGTATTGTTATTTGATTTTTATTGTCGCCATTAGAATTTGTTGTTGCCAGTGGGAATTTTTAAATTTCATGTTAAAACATAGTACCTGTCACTGTATATAGAAATGGTTTTTTAATGTATTGGTTTGTGTATATAGTGACCTCGCTAAAGTAAATTGTCAATTATTTTTGTGTTCTCTTTTAAAAATATATTTCTTCTGCATTTCCCAGTCAAGAGAAACCCATATTCTGTCTTGAATATATATTTCTCTCTTTATCTTTTCTCACACTTCTCTTAAGTAATTTTTATTTAGTAAAAACTATTTTGTATGTGGATATTGATTGTGTACCCAATCAAACCACCTATAAACAATGATTGTTGTTTGTTTGTTTGTTTGCCCTTTTTTTCTTGACTTATTGCATTAGCTAGGATTATGCCTGGTGCTTTTTGTTTTGCTTTGTTTTATTTTTTAAGCATTGGTCAGGTAAAATCTTTAGAGTTCCTAGAAAGAAAAGCTATATTGGATGACTTCTGAATATCATAGATCAAAAATATGGTGTTGGGACAATCTACAAGTAATGCAGTGTACTTTGTTATACATCCCCACAAATATGAACTGAAGTAAATTTGTCAGCAGTCACCCACATATCTTCCACCCATGATAAACAAAAACATAATTATGTTTGTGCACCCATCTGTATATGGTTTTTTATTCAGGTAGGGATCTAGACAGCTCATTCAAATACTTCTTCCAGCAGTGATCCCTGAATGCAGAACTAGGTGTAAGCCGTGAGCACCACTAGGTATAGCTTACCAAATTTTAATGTGTCTGTTAGAAAGAAAGCTAAGAGATGGGAGAGAACCAGTGTGAATTTGGTTGTGGGATTACAGTTGAAAATTGTAAGCCTAAAACTTCATTATAGAAAGCTTTGTAAAGGGGCAGAAGCGATAACACAGCGGTAAGGTGTCTTTGCCTTGCACGCAACCAACACAGCATGGATAGCAGTTTGAATCCAGACATCCCATATGGTCCCCCCAGCCTGCCAGGGGTGATGTCTGAGCACAGAGCCAGGAGTGACCCAAAAACCATAAAAAAAAAAGAAGAAGAAGAAAGCTTTGTAAATTTGTATTCAGGCACAAAGCTGTATATTGATAACTTGAATTTATCAATGTGCCTAATAAAGAGTATTTTAATTAAAAGTTAATTCATACGTAGCTGGGTTTTAGACATACAATGTTCCAGCACCAATTCCACCACCAGTGTCCTTAAGATTCTTTCCCCTATGTCCTTGACTTTACCTGCCATCTTGACAGGCATTTTTTTTAATATATTGGATTTTTTTTTAGTTAAAAAGTGTTTATGTCCTCTTTATTAAAAGTACACAAAGTTAATAAAAGTGCCTTCATTTCATCAATGTGATTACTTATTGATGAGAAGTTCTTGATTCTTTTCTTATAGCAGCAGCATTACCTAGATCTTAAGCAGTTTCTTTAAGTCCTTTTGGGTCCTTATTCATAAAAATAAGGGCCTGGGTTAAGTGGACTTAGGTATTAACTAGCTAATTCTGTGAGAAAATGCTAAAAATAAAAAAAAATTTTTTTTTTAACCAGTGATACATGCCATGGAGAAAGAGGACTATTTATGCAGGGGTTGGGTTTTTTGGGTCAACCCAGCAACACTCAGGGGTTTACTCCTGGCTCTGTGCTCAGAAATCACTCCTGGCAGGCTCTAGGGACTATATGGGATGCCGGGATTTGAACCACCATTCATCCTGATGGACTGTGTGCAAGGCAAAAGTCCTACTGCTATGCTATCTCTCGGCCCCCAGAGGACTATATCTGTTTTACTTTTATGATCTTATCCTCGTACCTTCAGAAGGCCAGGCTTATAGAAAATTCTCAATGAATGAGTGAATAAAAGAGTGAAATCTTCGTGATGAATCAGGTGGTCCATACTAATCATAGTGTTGTCAGGCCCATTGGCTTCATAAACCTGTCCTATAACTGATTTAAACTCAGAATTCTTACTATGAGAGATGTTTATGAGCTCAAATCATCCTTTCTTTTTTTAGCATTACTTTTCAGACAGCCTCAGGAGTTCATGATCCTTTTTCAATTTCATTTCGTTGCCGCATTTTATAGTTCTAGGTCTCTGTCATCGATTAGTGAGTCGGCTGTGTGAAGGTAAATACTCTATTTTTGAAAGCACAGTGTATAATTACACAGCAGCATAGCACCATCTGCAAGGTGCTGTGCCATTTTCCTGCTTTCTCAAGGCAGCATCACATATCTCATTTTACAAATGAGGGAGGAATAGACTGAAAGCCAGGAGCCTTTCTTAGGTTTCTGCATTCTTGTTTGAGTGTCCCACTACCTCTCATGCAGAACCTCACTTATCCTCTTGACCCATCAGTCCCTTTAGAGGCTTGTTCGTTCTGCCCCTAATTGCTTTTGAAACTTTCAGTTCTCCCTCCTGCTGCATCCTATTCTCTTGTCTCCTTAAAATGGCTTCTGGAAGTAAAAGTGAAATACCTATGTTGTCCCTACCTTTAAAAATAAGAATGCATTGGAAATAAAATCCAGTCAATTGTTCTTTATATCTTAACCCCTTTGGGTTTTTACCACAGACTGGCAAAAAATTATTTTTTACCTTTCTGGGGTCTGGAAGTCCACATCAGGATATATCACCTTAGCTAACTAAGGTCTTTTTTCAGGGTCTCTTTCAGGAATTCTTGTGTTGTCTTCACCCAGGAGAAGGAGGTAAAGGAATTATTAGTCTAATTTATAAATTAGACTATAAATTCTGACTTGACGACCTAATCACATCCCAAAGGGCCTCACATAGAGCATGAAGATTTCAATATATCCATTTGGGGAAGAGAGAGGAACATGAATATTCAAACCACAGCACGGACCACATAATTTCTTGAAGTCCTCCTTTGCCTAGACCTAGAGAATAAAAAAAGCCAGCTATAAGGTAAAGGGAGAGTGAGGGAGAGGGTTAAATAAATTTATAATACAGAGTCAAAGCAGGTGGTATATTAAAAGTGCCCTGCATATTTGAAGAAATCAAGACATTAGAATTAGAAGGCAGTTGAGGTTTCCTTTCAGAATGGGTTTGTTATTCCTGAAGCTATTGTAAGTATTTGCTGCCTGAGCGTCTTTGGTTTATTCTTGTCAGCAGAAGTCTTAACTTTGATGATAATCTTGTGAAAATGTCAAGAGACATTTCTAAAACCGGAAATCAAAATATTGAATGATGCTTATTTCTTAAATTTAAATAAAACTATTATTTTTCTTTATGGGGACCACACCCTGTGATGCTCAGGACTTACTCATGGTTCTGCACTCAGGGATCATTCTTGATGATGCTCAGAGCATCCCTGGGATGCCGGGGTCAAAACTCACTCAGTAGTAGGGGCCTGGGAGATAGCATGGAGGTAAGGCGTTTGCCTTTCATGCAAAAGGTCATCGGTTCGAATCCCGGTGCCCCATATGGTCCCCTGTGCCTGCCAGGAGCAATTTCTGAGCATGGAGCCAGGAGTAACCCCTGAGCACTGCCGGGTGTGACCCAAAAAAAAAACCCTCACTCAGTCACGTGAAAGGCAAATGCCCTATCATATGCTGTGCTATATCACTCCAGCCCCTAAAACAATATTTTTAAATTAAATAACTGTCATTTGCTGATAATTGAATTTTAGGTATATAATATTTCAACACCAATCCTACCACCATTGTCAACTCCATCACTAGTACTCCTATATTCTGTGATCCCCCACCTCCGGCTTCTCACCCTGGCGGGCACATTACAAATTTCAGTACAGCTTAGATCTCATGTTTTCAGTGTTGAGTCTGCTTTTGATATGTATAGTTATACATTTTGAAGCCCCAACATTTCCCCCATTACTTCCTTTTATCATCTTCTCCTTCCAACTTTAATTTCTTTTCCTCTTCAGTCTTCCTCCCTAAACTCTGAGGTCAAGGATGATCTAGGCACCCCCCTTTATTATATTACATTTCTTCATCCAATTATTTTGTATACCACACATAAGTATTTGTATTTTTACGTCTGGCTTACTGCACTCATCATGATTTCTTCCAGTTCCAATCAGGTTGCAGCAAATTGCATGATTCATTGTTCTATGCAGCTGTGTATATGTATCACATCTTTATAATCTATTCATTTGTTGGGACACCTAGTTAATTTCCATTTTAGCTACTGTACTGAATGCAGCTAGAGAATAATGGTTTGCATATGTCATTTTGAATGAGTGTTTTTATTTCCTTGGGGTAGATAACCAAAAGTAGGATTGCTGGATTATATGACAGCTCAATTCTAAATTTACTGAGGACTCTCCATATCATTTTCTATATGGGTTGAATCAGAAAACATTACCACCACCTGTAGATAGGAGCTCCTTTTTCACCACATCCTGCCAGCACAGATTGTTCCTACTATTTTTGAAATATGAAATTCTCATGCTGTGAGATGATATCTCATTGTTTTGATTTGGATTCCCTTTATGATAAGTGATGCTGAGCACGTTCATGTGCCTGTTAGCAGTGTGCTTGTCTCCCCCTAAGAGGTGTCTGTTCATTTCTTCTTCCCATTTTTTGATATTATTTTTGTTGTTGTTGTTGATCTTTGTTAATAGTTTATATATCCTGGGTATTAAACTCTTATCTGAAGTTTTTGAATGACAATATTATTTCTCAGCTGCCTTTTAGTTTTAGCCTGTGTTTCGTTTGCTAGTCAGAAACTATAATTGATCCCATCTGTTTATTTTTTATTTTTGTTGCTTTGTCAATGGTACCATATCATTGAAGATGCTTTTGAGGTCCAAATCTTGGAGCATTCTGCTCTTACTTTCCTCCATGTACTTTAGAGTTTGAAGTCAGATTTTCAAAATTTTTTGATCCACTTTGAATTGACTTTTGTGTAAGGAGTGAGATGTGGATCGAGCTTTAATTTCTACACAGTTATTCTGTATTCCTGGCAACATTTGTTGAAGAGACTATCTTTACTCCATTTCATGTTCTTAGCTTCTGTATCAAAATTTAACTGTAACACAACTTGTGTCTTGGGTTTTTGATTCTTATCTATGGATCAAAAATCTATTTTTTATTCTAGGACCAGGCAGTTTAGATCACTATAGCTTTATAATTTTATTCCAAATTAGTATGAACTACCTCCACATTTTGTATTTTTTATCATGACTTCGTTATCTCTTTTATGGCATGTTATCTCTTTTAATTCCATACAAAATAATTGCTGACTTTCCTACTTGAACAATGGATTTGAATGGGATTCATATCTGCTTACTTTTTAAACTTAGATTGAAGCAATAATTACATAAAGGAAGAAAAGCAGACTGCTTAGGAATGTATAACTACTGATTCAGTTGGGACATCATCATCATCATCATCATCATCATCATCATCATCATCATCATCATCTTCCTCCAATATTTTGCCAAGATTTTCATGGCAGAAGAATTTAGTGGCATTTTCATGATAAAATTGAGGACAATAACCAAAGACGGGGCCAAGCACCTCTAGTCTGTTCACCACTTTGGACAAATTGTTTTCCAGTTTCCATATAAGTTGACTGATCTACCTTCTTTCTAACTATGGTGTAGCAACAGGCTTGATTGTCTTCTGGCCTGAAAACATTTGAAAGCAATTGAGGGTTGACTGTCATGATGTCATTATCAAAAAAAAAAAAATCACAAGAGAAACTTTAATGACTGTTAAATATAATCTACCAATTCTGAACTTTGTTTATGTATTCAGAAAAAGCATGATATAGTAAAACTGTTATAAAAAAAAAAAACAACTTCCCTTCTCAGTCCATCACTGGTATGACTTTGCAAGTTTACTAAAACAAAAAAACAAAAAAAAAAACTTGTAGTCTCTACTGTAGTTATTATCATCCACTATTTGGAGACGCAGAAATGAATCTTGAAGTAGACATCTGAGAAACCAGTTGACGAGATGCTTATTTTTCCCCCTCGTATTTAAGCACAATGATTACAAATATGACTGTAGTGGGGTTTTGGTCACAAAAAGAACACCCCCCCCTTCAGTGCAACATACCTACCACCAATTCGCTCCACATCCCTCCACCCGAACCCCCTGACCCCCTGCCTGTATTTGACACAGACATTTTACTTATCTCACTCATTAACATTGTCATGCTAGTTGTTAGTGTTCTAACTGTACTTACCCCTCCTTGAGGTAAGCTTCATATCGAGAGCCAGTCCTTCTGGTCCTTCCTCTGGGCATTATTATAATAATGTCTTTTATTTCTCTTAAAACTCATAGATAAGTGAGACTATTCTGCCTCTCTCTCCCTCCCTCTGACTTATTTCACTCAGCATAATAGATTCCACGTGCATCCGTGTATAGAAAAATTTCATGACTTCATCTCTCCTGACGGCTACATAATGTTCCATTGTGTATATGTACCACAATTTCTTTAGCCATTCATCTGTTGAAAGGCATCTTGGTTGTTTCCAGAATCTAGCTATTATAAATAGCCAGAATATTATGAATATAGGTGTGAGGAAGGGATTTTTGTATTTCGTTTTTGTGTTCCTAAGGTATATCCCTAAAAGTGGTATAGCCGGATCATATGGGAGCTTAATTTCCAGTTTTTTGAGGAATTTTCATATTGTTTTCCATAAGGACTGGACTAGGTGGCATTCCCACCAGCAGTGAATGAGAATCCCTTTCTCCCCACATCCTCGTCAGCACTTATTGTTCTTGTTCACCAGATTCTTGTTCAGATTTATCAGACAGACAGATAGACAGAAAATGAATGGTCATTTAGCTACTTCTACCTCGTATAATCCCAAAGGATTAACCAGACTCCTTAAAGTGCTTTAGGAGTAATTATTTCGTCAACCAGAAAAATTGTAGCGGGTCACCAGCATGTTGCTTGTAGTTAAGGGTTTTGTTTTTGTTTTGTTTGGCTTGGCTTGGCTTGGCTTTTTGGGCCACACTCGAGGACACAAGGGTTACCCCTGGCTATTCACTCAGTAATCACTCCTGGCTCGGGAACCATCTAGGGCATGGGGGTGGGGAGTGGGGTGGGGGTGGAGGAATCGAATCGCTGATCCATCCTGGGTTAGCACATGCAAGACAAACGCCTTACCACTTGCGCCATCTCTCTGGCTCTGCAGTTAAGAATTTAACGAGACTTGATATAATAAAAAAAACTAGCATATGAAGGTTTAAAGTCTTCTCCCTGCCCTCTAAGATACCTGGCAGAAAATAATAATTCTAACCTATAACTGGAAGACAGTGTTAAAATGCCTCCTCTAAAATGATTTAACTCCTAGATAAGACAAAAATAGGCAATCCTCATTTGGCTTGATATGGTCACTGCATGTAATTCAATGATTTGAAAAACTTCATTGTTTTACCCTTTTTGAATCATGTAGGAAACATGTGATTGGCTTTGATAGATAGATAGATAGATAGATAGATAGATAGATAGATAGATAGATAGATAGATAGATAGATAGATAGATAGATAGAAAGCAGCATTTTGTATTTCGCTTCATGAATGGCTGTATCTAAGAGAGGATAATTTATGAAAAGGTGTATTTCCGGGGCCGGGTGGTGGCGCTGGAGGTAAGGTGCCTGCCTTGCCTTGTGCTAACCTTGGACGGACCGAGGTTCGATCCCCCGGTTCCCCATATGGTCCCCTGTGCCTGCCAGGAGCGACTTCTGAGCGAATAGCCAGGAGTAACCCCTGAGCGTCACTGGGTGTGGCCCAAAAACCAAAAAAAAAATAAAAAGAAGGTGTATTTCCTGGGTCATTGGGTAAGACCTGAAGCAGATGTGATAAGCTTGGTTGCCAGGACTTTGGCTGTCTGAGGTCAGCCCTTCCTTAGTTGTGGTTTAGTCTGTTATGGTTTGGTGTTCCTTTGCTTTGAAATTCTTTGAAATGCCCCTAACCTGGAGTATTTATAAAAGGCAGAGTTTCTGGAGGAAGAACTTCTAAAGTCATACTTATTTTGTAAACATGCCTCTGAATACTCTAGTTGTCAGAACAGATTACAGTTTTCAGTAAGCTAATGTCTATCAATATATTTTTTACTATATTGCCCTTTTGGAAGCAAAATTCTTCATGTCTGCCACCCTTGACATCCTGTCACTATGTACATCTTTTTTTTTTCACACATGCAAAACCAATTAAATATCTTTTAAATATATTAATTACAGAGCCAGGATATTTCCCTGGGTTAATGAGCTTCCTGTTTGCAATAGCTTAATATACCTTTAGAAGAGATTATGGCTGGAGCCTTTGGGCCTAAGAAGTGACCCAAGGATTAGGACCCCTTTTATTGAGAAATAATGGAATAATTAGAATTTAACAATCTGGGCCCGGTGAGATAGCACAGGGGCGTTTGCCTTGCAAGCAGCCGATCCAGAACCTAACGTGGTTGGTTCGAATCCCTGTGTCCCATATGGCCCCCCCTGCCTGCCAGGAGCGATTTCTGAGCAGATAGTCAGGAATAACCCTTGAGCACTGCTGAGAGTGGCCCAAAAACCAAAAAATAAAAAATAAAAAAATAACAATTTGGAAAGCAATGGAAATATTGAATAGAAATGGAACTCACTTTGAGAGAAGCAAGTTGGTGCATAAAATTGGTCTCAGACTTAGGTTGGTGCTCATTGAGACCCAATGGACTGTGAAAAGTTCAGTGCAGGACCCCCATAAGGGATCTTTTTTAAAAATAATTCATTTAAGCACAATGGTTACAAACATGTTCATAATTGGGTTTCAATCATAGAATGTACACCCCCCCCTTCACCAGTGCAACTTTCCCACCACCAATGCTCCAATTCCTGCCTAATTGTCAAATGTTTCAGAGTCATTGTGAAGTAGCCCAACACCACAGAAATTGAGGGAAAGCAAGGGGAGACTTGTCTGAAGTGATAGAATTGTCTTGTCTGAAATCGATAGACCTTTTCATTAATTTTGGATGGGCTTAAATGTTTGAATGTTTGACTTTCTCTAGCATAGCCTGACATGCATTCCAGCCAGTGAGTGATGGGGTCTGCAGAAGTAACATTGAGTTTCTTTTTAACCTACTGTCCTCTCTCTGTTGCTCCCATATCTATTTTTTCCCAGTGGTGCTTCATGCCCCACCTCCAACCAAGATCAAACGAGAGCTGCACAGCCCCTCTTCTGAGCTGTCATCCTGCAGCCATGAGCAAGCTCTTGGTGCTACCTATGGAGAAAAGTGCCTCTACAACTATTGGTAAGTGGAGTTAGGGAAAGGCTGGCCAGTAAAGTAGCCATTGAACTATGTCAGGTTTTTGCTACTGCCTTCCATTGGCAATATAATCCTCTTAAGTGTGGGCCCATCCACATGAGGCTTTTGTACTGCACACATAAAACACCAAACTCTGAAAGTCAGCTCTGCAGGGAACTGATTGCAAGGGGGCTGGAGCCCTCCTAAGGGGAAGGACCTTGAATACTGGGCTATTTGATCTTTGGCTTTGAGGGAGGGAATATATACCTCCGCATGTCTATCATATGTTAATGTGAACTTTAAGCACCAAAGAAGTAATCTTCCAATCAGAATATATGAAAAAGTCCCAATGCCTGTTGCCCTTTACTTAAGACTATCCAAGCCCCAGGCATGAAGCTTTAATTTAAATCATTCTTTGCTCTAGAAGATAAACATAGCTCTGCCTGAAAGGGGGAGGAGAAGAGTTGTTAATTCAAGTGATGTTACCAGCAGAAATGGATCCGCCACAAAGATTCTGACTAATTCCTGGGAACCTTGAGATACTTGGATGAGAGGGCCCCTGCCTCTCTTCTTTGACCAAGACTCCTTCCCTCCCCCAGACCTCTACCACACACGTACACGTACATGGAGAATTCTTTTAGAAAAGGGGGAATAAAAGGAAACCGGAAACAGTAGCTAAAATTATCTTTGAGAAGAATCACTCGAAGTGTTAAACAAGTCCCTGTGACGCAGCATGTTTGTCACTTCTCAGAGGTACAAATATTCCCTCAGGGCTGCCAGCACTTTAACTATGTTAATGCTGTCATTTCCTGGCAACCTGGGCAGCAGCCTAGAGGGTTGCAGGACCAGGTGCCCAGGCTAGTAGTGGCTTCTTTGCAACTTAATGATGCCTTTTCTTTTTCTGTTTGCAGTGCCTATGATAGGAAGCCTCCCTCTGGGTTCAAGCCATTAACCCCACCCACCACCCCTCTGTCTCCCACCCATCAGAACTCCCTATTTCCCCCACCTCCCACAACTCTGCCCACCTCAGCACACGCCCCTGCAGCTGGCCCAGGCCAAGGTGTGGGCCCGGCCCCCACTGCTCATTCACTTCCAGAACCTGGGCCACAGCAGCAAACCTTCGCAGTTCCTCGGCCACCACATCAGCCCCTGCAGATGCCAAAGATGTTGCCTGAAAACCAGTATCCAACAGAACAGAGGTGAGTGCTACTTAGGGTTTCCTTTGCCGCACCTGTCCGCTACTGTGTTCCTCATGAGGGGAGAAGAACTAACTCAAATTGTATTCATGGGATGCCTCTAAAGTCCCATTCCACTGAGGTCTCCCATGAGATAAGGCTCATAGCAAAATGAAAGTGACCCTGTTGCTCAAAGCCACTCATAGCCATTATGATATCCTTCTGCAGTAGATAATGTGTTCTCATTCTAGAGTAAAGGAAGAGTGACTGGCCCCCAAGAAGAATATCTGCTAGAGGACTGGCAGGTTTTCTAACTCCTCTCTGGACACTGCCTACTAGAAATAAAATTTGATTCATGTTTTCCATAATCACTTTATTACCTTCTTAAATAATAGGGAAGATAGCTGAGCTACAGTTTGTATTATTACTCATCTGATTTTACTGTAGCTTAAGTGTAGCAGATTAACTCGGGACCTTATTTATAATTCTCTACTTTTGAGATAGAACTCTCTTGGTTCTACATTCCTTGTAAGAAAATTGAAGTACCGGGAGTCCAGAGTCCTCATTCATCAAGCTGAAGTATAATGGAAATTTTTACTGCAAATACCAAACTTAGTTCCACAAGGAAGGTGTGGAGTTAAGGAATTTTGGTGATTTGTGGTCTGCCTTTCAATAGGATGTTCTGGGTACTGTCCTTTTTATTTCCAGTCTTTTAGGGATTGAGAGCATGTAGACATGTCCTCGGTGATTCTAATACTCAAGACTGCAGATGGTTGGTCACTGTTGTCTTTCTTGTCATGCTCTGCATTGGGTGAATGGAAAATTGGGGGTTAGAGAGAGAGGGTGTATGAGTATACACCTTCCTCAAGCCTGAGTCAATCCAGACACTCACCAGGATTTATTTAGAGATCAGTTCTTTTATTTTTAAATAAATGCAGAAAAATAAATCTGATCTGGTTTCAGTCTTTACCTTTTTTTTTTTTTTCTTACCTTATCCCCATTCCCCTTGCTAAGAAGGTCACTGTTCTCCCAGGAGTGATTTATTTTCCCAGTGAGGCCCAGGCCACGCACACCGATGACATGGGGTTCCAGTGGGGATTAGGGCCCGGCTCAGGTGGAGGCCACTGTTTGTATAGGGATCTCATCTGAAGGACACCACTAAGCTCTTGCCAATGATTACCTTGTACTAATGGCCTTGCACTTCATTGGGAATTTTTGGAAATTAGGGGTTTTGTGTAAAAAATTTTGATTGAGCTTTATTATTTAAGTTGACGACTAGTTCAAGAGAAAGCAGCAGCAACACTTGGAGACTTTAAGAAAACACCTCTGGCTGTTTTTATCTAGAGAGATGGTACAAGTACAATGTGTAGAGCACGGTATTGCTTGCTACTGACCCCAGTACTATTTGGCACCACAGGATCCCTTAAGCATCGTATAGAGCTAGAAGTGGAATCCCTGCACACTTCCTGTTGGCAAAATCACTCTATAAACCTTTTAGCTTGTGAAGTTGGACATAGGTGCCATTTTTGTAGATATTTGATGTTGTAGGTTTTTGAGATTTTGTTTTGTGTTTGTTTGGGGCCTCCCAAGCAATTCTCAGGAGATTCTGAGGCCAATTCTTGTAAGTTTTGGCCTATCAAGTTGGAAGTTCAAGGCATAGGCCCAAGAATATGATACTGCTCAGGCACTGTGGAGCTGCTGGTGTCACCAAGGCCACACTTGGTGCTATTCAGGAGGCTGTGTCATGCTGAAGATCAAAACTCAGGTTATCAAAACTCATGTGCTCGAACCACTGGCCCTAGTAAATTCCAGGAAATATTCACTGAGGATGAGGGATGAGAAGGTTATAAATATGTATTTTGAAATACCCAGTGAACTTTATATGCTCAGAAAAATTATTTTGTTTTAAGTTGCTTTTGTTCCGATGTTGTCATACACCTGTAAAATCACTTTGCTTTTTTTCTATTTCCTACATTCCTATTCTAATCCCATAAACCCTATTTCTAATCCAGAGCGGCCTTGAGTAAACAGATTGTGTCAATGGTAAACAGAGACATATTCCCTAATTCTCCTGGAAGTTATTTGCTCCATGCTTCGTAGCTACCCTCCCACAAAGAGCCCTGAGACTTACAAGTGTCTATCCTCAGGTTTCCCAAGGGAGCAAGGAAAAAAACAGAAAGTAGATCTTTCTTACGGTACGAGACTTTCCTTTGAAATCTGCCTCTATTTTGGATTTACTTCCCTGACATTCTGCTTTTAGAAATGATGGGTCTAAAATAAAGAAGATGGGGCTGGAGAGATAGTGCAGTGGGTAAAGAATTTGTCTTGTACTCAGCCAACCAGGATTTGATCCCTAGTACCACATATGCCCCCCAGGTATCTCTGAGAGTAAGCCCTGTGCACTGCTGGATATGACTCCCAAATCAAAAACAAATAAAGAAGACCTTGCACAGAGTGCTACAGAGAATTTTGAGAGAATTAGGGGTGAAGAGCAAAGTCTTCCTTAGGCTCCTGATTCTAGAAAACAAAAAGAACATAGGCATTCTTAACAGCACTTGTTGTCTCAGCATTGGGCGTGCATAGGGGCCTCCTAGGAAGAATATTAAAAATGCAAACTCCTTATTCCATCTCAGAGTTTGTGTAGGTAGATCTGAGATAGGACTTCGATGTTTTCAAGCTTTGAGAAATGATCCGGCTCCTCTTCTAGCCAACCTGACTCCAGCACACCTGTTTGTAAAAGCATCAGGTTTTGTTGCTAGTGTCCAGATGTATTATTGATGAAGTTGTCCCTGTGATACCTCTGTGATAGAAAATATATCAAAACTATGACAGTTGAGTTTGCTTATAGATACTGGATAGCACACAGAAAATTAAACTGAAACACGGATGTGATTTTATGAAAGCAGTAAGTAATTTGTCATGTTTGGTAACCAGTTCAATAACCTGGTAGTATTTATACTTACCAGAAGTGGGAAGGATTTTTTTATTAGTAAAACATAACTTTTATTAGTAAGTGGATTACTTTTATTAGTAACTGTAGTTCATTGCCCATAGCTCTAAAAGGAATTTTACTTTTAAACTAGCCTTTTACAAAAATATTTGGTATTTTTCAGGATAGAAAGGTATACAGACTTATTTGAGTCCCTAAGCAACTAACTCTGTGACCAAAGCAAAATTTAAAAAAAAAAAAAAAAAAGCTAATGCTCTAAGAAAATGAGATCTAAGAACTTCGTATAGATCACATTGCTAAACATAAAATTCTCCAGTAGAAATCCAAACACTTAACTTGTTAACACAATTTGATTTGGTTTTCTTGGGGGTGAGAGGTTGCTAAACATTGCCTAATCACTCTAATCTCAGAGACACTAAGATTTCGACCTTGGATTTCTCCATCTCAGACTACTAGAACTTTATCCATAACTTAAATGACAAAACATTCTGCATTCCTCCCCATCACTTATCTAAACCCAGGTTGTAACATACCTTTTTGTTTTGCTCAGGGTGCCTTATCTCTTCAATTAAGTAAACAAACCCTTAGAGGTTTAAAAACATAATTTAGACATCTTCCTTTTAAAAACCACAGTTAGCCTACTGACTTATTTGTCTTCAGTATGTTTTCTGATAGTGATCATGGTTTTCAGATTCTGCTAAAAAAAAAAGTCAAAGTGTGCTTTTTAATGTTTTATATAACCTTAGTAAAATAACTCCACAACTCAGGACTTATTTTTAGAAGATAAATACTGTTTGAAAGCCATGATTTATATTCAAGATTTCCTTCTCACAAGGAGGGGAAGGGAAAAATACCATATAATTTGGCCTGTTCAGACATGGCCCATTCATCCTTCAAGTCCAGCTGCTCCCTGAAGAGGATTGCTTTTCATTCAGCCATCTCCCAAGTTTTTCCATCATGCTGTTTATGATGTTTCCATGTGCTGGGTGAAGGGACTTAGCAAACATTCCTCTAAAAGAGGAATTCATACAACTGACCTGTTTTTGTGTTGTATTATACATTTTTCACTGCATTTCATTTGAGGGAGTTCCCAACAACTCAACTGAGTTGGCTCTACTAAGAAATTTTTCATCTGAGAAACTTTGGAATGCCCTGTTCTCTCACACAAGGCATCAAGAGGCAAAAAAAAAAAAAAAAGGCAGACAAAGGATTTTTAAATGGCAAAATTAAAAAAAAGGGGGGGGGGGCTGGTAGGTTGAAAATTCTCTTCTTGATGATGCTCCCTGAGGACATTGATATTGTACCATGTTGTAAGATGGAATGTTCCAGATTCTTCACAGAGAGATCAGTTATGTGATATAGGCATCTCAAAAAGTGAAATCTCTTTGAGAATATTCTCTCCCTCGGTGGGTGTGAACCAGATTTAAAAGGACAAGCTTATGTTTTCTGGAATTGAGATTTAAGAGTAAGTTACTCATTCCCTGAAGAGGTTAGATAAAAGAGACATAATAAACTCCAGGTTTTCGCTGATTCCCATTTCCTCTCGTAAAAGTCCATCTACTAAATTGCTGTTAATTTTTGTCTCCAGATTTTTTAGTTTGTAGAGAAGGAAGAACTCATCCATGAGTCACATTTGTAACCAGGCCTGGAATGATGTGTATGTGGGTGACGCAGCCCCCTCTTTGCACTACTGTTAATAGCATGTTCTGTACAGCAGCACCAAGTCACTTTGGGATCCAAAACTATTTCATGAGATGCTTAATGGAACCTTTGACAGACTGAATAATGTACTTCTAAAGGGGTTTTTTTTTAGTTCTAAATCGTAAGAGAACTTTTTTTTTTTAGCATTTCACCATGTTTACCAGCCCTTTACTTATTACATTGTCTCAAGCTAAAAAAGAAAATTTCCTTTATATCTGGTTAGGCTTTTAATATGAGTCTATATTGGATGCTATCAAATACTTTTTCAGGACTAGGGACATGATTCAAGTGGTGGAGCTCATGCGTGGCTCTGAGTTCCATTACTGGAAACTATTTAAAAGACACAGAGAAATACAATTTTTTTGCCTTGAGGTCAAAATTCCTCCTTTAGTTTCTTATGTGGTGTGCTAGCATTGATGTATATAAAACCAACCATGTGATAGCCCCTAAAATATAGATTTACATTATTGAACTCTTTTTCAGTATATATTATGACTTACCTATCTGTTTTGATGATAAAGAACAATGTAATTTTTTGTCCTTTTGAAGAATTGAAGTTATATTTACCAAATGAGTAGAAAGTGTGCTTTTATACATTCTAGAATAGTTCATGTGAAACTGAATTTTTTTTCCTTGAAATTTGGGGAGTGTTAGTTACAAAGATGAAGTAATACCATTTTATAAGCCTTTTCTTTATGGAAAGGTTTTAATTACTGAATCAACGGGTTTTTTTCTTAGATAACTTGCTGTGAATTTCTTCATAGTTGAGTGAATGTAATAATTTTTTCTATGAATTTTTCCATTTTCTCAGTTTGAAAATTAGTTGGCAGAAAATATTTCATGATATCCTTTATAAAAACCTGTGGCATATGTAGATATCTCATTTTCATGTTTGATAGTAATGTACCTAGACCTTATTTTTCTTGGCACAAAATGTCATTGTCTTTCAGTTAATCAGCTTTGACTTTGTTCATCTTTGTTAAATTTTTTTCTGTCAGTGTCTTACTCAAATATTTTGGTCTGTTTTCTCTCAGTTTATTTTGTTTTTCTTTTTATAGCTTTTTCTTTTTTATAGCTTCTGTATATTAGCCTATTAAATTCTAACTTTTTCTTTTCACAGTATAAGCGTACAACCAAATGACATCTAGCCAAAGGCTGAGGGCTTTGTACATTTGGTTTGCCCAAGGTTATTTACTATTTATACACTTTTATGCCTTGTCTGGGATTAATTGTTATCATCCCCTCCCCTCAGTTATTTGATCTTCCTGCCCAAGGTCTCCTTAATTCCATTCCCTATGTTCTGATTTATGTTCTTTTTAAAATTCAGCTCCATGTGTTTTTTGTTCTTTTAATCGTGTAGTTCCTTAAAAATATGCATTTCATCATTTCTAAACATATGGGATTTTCTAGCTGCTTGGTCTATATGATTTTTATTTCAATGTCATCAGGACAGTATTTTAAAAGTTATAGAAATGTCTGTAGAAAAATGCCTGTGGCTCTGGAATTTGACAGACTAAACTGACCTGGGACGGAGCCTCTACCCTGCTGCTTCCTATCTATGTGATCATGGGCAGGTATTTAACTGCTCTGAACAGGGTTGTCTTCATCTGAAAATGGAGGAATGGTAGATATAGTATATAATTTCTAGATGGAGTAAATGAAATCGTGTGGCCACAGAAAAGACCCTCAGTAAATGTTAGTGCCTATGACAGTTTTATTTCTCTAAAATTCTTTTTTTTTTTTAAATATTTTTTATTTAAACACCTTGGTTAAAAACATGATTGTGGTTGGGTTTCAGCCATATAAAATGACACACCCCCCCCATAACCAGTACAACATTCCCATCACCAGTGTCCCAATTATCCCTTCTCCCCTTTTTTATTTTCACTTAATATCTAAAATGTTATGTTGATAGATAGCACAGTTTGGAAGCTTTGATTGCTTCATTGTTTAAGTTTTTCCTTAGATTTTCTCTCTAGTGCTTTTTCTCCATCATCAGGCTTATTAATGTCATAGGTACAAATCTAATAATTTTATTGTCTAATATCTGGGAATTTCTCTATTTACAACATCTTCCCATTTGATTTTAGGAAGTCAAATGAACATCTAGATCACTAAAGGATATGTTTGTTTCACAATTTTTCAACATTTTTAGATCAATTGACTTGAGCCTTGCAACCTGATAAGGAATAGAGAGCTGTTTGGAAGTTCTTTGATCTACTTCTAGAGATAGCATTTGAGTTTTATTATATCACTGAGTCTGACTCCAGGGTTATGGCTGGAAAGTAGGCATCAATGTGAAGTTGAAAAATGTGAAGGTGTGAAAATCCAATTTTCTTTCTGAGAAAGGAGAGTGCTTCTGTGTGTTTTTTATTTGCTTAAACTCTTACACTCACTCAGATTCTGAATTTGCTAGTTGGTGGTGGAAGTAGGAGAGAGAAGAGCAGTTGCTGGTGGTGTTTGAAGGGAATGTCATTTAAGAACTTAATAGTGTGTTGAGGCTTGGGGCCTATGTCAGACCTCAGCTTACTTACATCATTGTTCCCTGAAGTATCGTGGGACAGGTATCCTGCTGTCCTCAATCTACTGGGGACAAAACCAAGATTCAGAACAATTGTGTGATTCACCCAAGGTTACAAAATAGTAAGTGGGAAAGATTGGATGTCAGCCCAGGATGTTGTGACTTCACAGCCAGGGCCTCTTACCCAGCCTGTTGTTTCTCTAGTTTCTGTCTTCTCTTAGACTTTATATAAATGTTAAGTATTATCACTTTCTGGGCCAATTTTCTGTATCTTCTATCTCTTAGATGGCCTCTACATTGTCATGTCACCTAGCACCCAGAATGACTATTTAGCTTTTCACTAGTCCACACTTTTCCCCTTTCCAGCCCCCCCCCCAAGCATTGTGTTTACTCTGTGTGTTGGCAGCAGAAACCAAAAAGGAAATGCAGAAAAAGCATCTAACGGTTTTCATAACGTAAACCAAATGTTAGTAGCGTGGGTGAGCTCTTGGGAGGAGAGGCGCTATATAAATCTGACAAATAAATAAATAACTGGTTCTTTAAATAAACTGGCACTAAAAAAGCTTAAATCTGTAACCTATTGAATTTAGACTCTCTCAGTAGTGAGAAGTCTACTTTTGTGCCCCAACTGTGAGTTCATTAGACCCAGGCTCTGCTGGGATAACTCAGGTGGGTATGGAGGGAGAGGGAGGGCTAGGCTGGAGGAGAGGGTTGTTAGGAACTAAGCTTCTCCATTGAAAATGATTGGCTGCCTCAGTAAACAAAAGGCATCTTTATCATAGCTGTATTGCGTGTACAGCATGTCCTTAAATACTTCAAAAGGATTGTTGAAAGGGGGAATGGGGTCAAATGACGGTCAGCAAGTAAAGTTCACGAACATATTTGGAAGATAAGAACGGAATTATTTTACTAATCTCTGCACGTAAAAGCCATTAATGGAAGCAAGCTCTTAAGAGAATCTGTCAAATAATGTTGGTTTTGTGGCCTCCCCTTAGAGGTCCCTTTGGCTTTTTCCATCTGGTCCTTCAAAACAAGCCATGACTGAACAGTCCCAAACAGAAGAAACTTTTCTGTAGATTCTTCTTCTGAGTTTATGGGCCTTAACATCCATCGCGGGGAGGTAGCAGGGGTTGCTGACTCGTGTCTATATGGAAGGACCTTTCCTGAAGAGACTGTATCAATCCAACTCAGGTTTCACTCTGGAAGACAAGATGAGTGCTAAGCGGAAGAGGAATGATTGGGTCTGCCAGCTGCAGGGTCTCTGGTTACAGAGCTGAGTGGCTCATGGCCATCACAGAGCCATCAAAGGAACTGTTTGGAGGTCACCTTTAAAGGGGCTAAGATAGAGGCAGAGGGGACAGGAGAACATTAAAGTGGGTGCCCTTGTTACCGTCCCTTCCTGCTATCATAAAGTTTGAGTGCTTTGCCAAAATAAGGCTGTCATAATAGTTCTATCTTTTCCACCCACCTTTCAACATTGTTCAGAAATTCAGACTCAGGAAAAGGAAGAGACAGGCAAGAATAGACACAAGGACACTTTGGACACTTTGATAGAGATGAAGGTGCAGTAATTACATTAAAGTAATTAGTATTAACACGATAGTAACTGTCGAAACCTACTATAAAAATCAACTTTGGTGGGGAGGGTCACACCAAGTGATGCTCAGGGTTTCTTTACTCCTGGCTCTGTGCTCAGAAATCGCTCCTGGCAGGCACAGGAGACCATATGGAATGCTGGGATTCAAACTGCCATCCATCCTGGATTGACTGCTTGTAAGGCAAATAACCTACCACTGTGCTATCTCTTCGGCCCCTATTAAAATTAATTTTAAAAAAAAGAAATACAAATGCCTTCTTTCTCCCCTTAAAAAATCAGATTTGCAGCGGCCTTCTAGTACCTGTACTTAATGTCAAGCTTAAATCCAAGTTTCAAATGTGCACCACTTTAAAAATTAATGAAGGATTTCCTTAGATAACAGCAACCTAGAAAATCTCATTCCTGATGAAGTTCCCCTGAATTATATTCAACTCCCTCAGGAAAACTTTGTTTCTTTGACTTAATGGCCAGATAGATTCTGCAACTGATGGTGTCTGGAATAGAAGGAGAGTCCATGTAAACTTCTCTGGTGATTTCCATGCTATCACATGATCTTGTGGTGCTTCTTTTGCTAGAGTAGTATAGACACAGAGAAGGCCACGCCAGCCCCAGATTTGAACAGTGTTATCTGTACCCAAATCACTTTGATTTAAGATTTGACACCTTGGGGCCCAGGAGATAGCATGGAGGTAAGGTATTTGCCTTTCATGCAAAAGGTCATCGGTTCGAATCCCGGTGCCCCATATGGTCTCCCGTGCCTGCCAGGAGCGATTTCTGAGCATGGAGCCAGGAGTAACCCCTGAGCACTGCCGGGTG
Source organism: Crocidura indochinensis (assembly GCA_004027635.1). NCBI lineage: Eukaryota > Metazoa > Chordata > Mammalia > Eulipotyphla > Soricidae > Crocidura > Crocidura indochinensis. The sequence goes on along the minus strand of PVKC010007771.1, from coordinate 7,817 downwards.
TGACCCAAAAACCAAAAAAAAAAAAAAAAAAGATTTGACACCTTATTGTTCTAGAAATCTGTTGGCCACCTGTTGTCATAGATGAAGTCAAATCAAATTCAGATTCGTTGATTAGAGCTATTAATAGCATTCAAGCTACAAGTAACATTAGGAACTGTATGTTTCAGGATTATGTGATTTGTCAAGACTCATATGAAATTCATAGTTCTGGGTCCTTCTGCAAATATCAGCATGTAGTTTCTACAAGGGGCCATGTATTCATAAAAGCTTTTCCTGCAAAGCATTGTTTAGTTCCTGAAGCATATTTCATACTGAGGTCTCACATTGAGTGTTCTCATCTCCAGCTTCACCCTTTCCTTTCTGAAGTCTGCTCCAGTCACTCAAGTGATAGTCAGTATAAAAGCCATTTGTGGCAGACATGATTTTTGTGTTTATAATTCCATTAACCTTTTTGTTTTGTTTTTGTTTTGGGGCCACACTGGGTGACACACAGGGGTTACCCTGGCTTATGTGCTCAGAAATCCCTCCTGGCTCAGGGGGCCATATGGGACACTGGGGATCAACCCAGTCTGTCCTGAGTCAGCCACATATAAGGCAGATGCCCTATTGCTGCGCCATTGCTCTGGCCCCAAATAAATACATTTAAAAACAAAACAATTCAAAAACCTCTTTTACAGTGTACTTAGCTGGTTTCATTAGGCACGTACAGTGGTGATCTTCTTTGTAACTACATCTTTTGTTTTGTTTTGGTTTGGGGTTTTGGGCCACACCCGGTGATGCTCAGAGGTTACTCCTGACTATGCGCTCAGAAATTGCTCCTGGTTTGGGGGGGGGGGCTATATTGGGACGCCTGGGGATCGAACCATGGTCTGCCCTAGGTTAGCGTGTGCAAGGCAAACGCCCTACTGTTTGTGCCACCGCTCTGGCCCCTATTTTTCTTTTATGTTTTTCATTTTAGTTTTTTCTGTTTTTTTTTTTTTACTTCAGAGAAAGTTATACTATTAGGCATTCTTATTTGTCATTATGGTTTCTGTTGTTGAAATGATCTATAGAAAGATCTTTTTCCTAATTAAATATTATACAAGTTTACACATATAAAAAGAATCATTTTAGTTTTACATTTTTTATCCAGGTGAAATTTATTTTGGCATATGCTTTGATCCCACCCCATTATATTGCAGTGTCAACTGTAATAAGTAGTTTTTCTGAAGTATATTTAGCAGCTTTTGCCTTCCTTTTTTTTGACTTTTTGTTTTCTACTTGTTTTTGGACCACATCTTGTAATGCTCAGGGTTTGCCCAGGCACTGTGCTCAGGGATTACTCCTTTTGGGGCTCAGGATATATGCAGTCCCTGGAACCAAGCCTAGTTGAATGCATGCAAGGCAAACACCCTAACCCTTATAGAATCTCCCCAGTACCATACCTTCCTATTCAATCCTTGTATTCTCTAGCCCAAATTAGTTAACATTTTAAATAAAGTTTAGAAGCACTTGCCTCATTGAATGCAAAGATACTACTTCTATAGAAAAAAAAATTGGTGCAGCTTCAAAGTCCTAAATATTTTCTTTATTTAAATCTTTTCCTCAGAAAATAGTTTTATGATTTTGTTCTTTTTATGACTCTTCACATTATTTAAACTATTACTAAGACTTTGAGGCTTTGATTGCTATTCTGTGTGTATTTTCTTAGTATATTTTCTGATTCTTACTACAGAAGTCACCAAGACAAAATAAAGTCCAGGAGTACTGGTCCATCGTAGGAAACTTGACACAAGAAGGGTGGGAATGCAAATAGGACAGAGAAGGAACCATGACAATAGTGGGAAATGACCACTATGGGCAACTTCTGGGTTCTTAAAGAAGGTAAAATGAAATGCATGGCACCCTTTCAGAAACAGTATTGAGAGAGAGAGAAAGAGAGAGAGAGAGAGAAAGAGAAGGAAATTGGCATAACGGCAGATGAGGGCACAGTGTGAGAGACACTGGGAACATAGGTGGCAAGAAATGTGCATTGATAGAAAGGATGAGTGTTAGAACATTGTATGACTGAAACTCAATCATGAACAATGCTGTAATTGTATATCCTATGGTGATTAAATTTTTTTAAAGTTTGGGTTTTTTTTGGGGGGGGGCACACCTGGTGATGCCCAGGAGTTACTTCTAGCTCTGTGAACAGGAATTACTCTTGGCTATGTCCAGGGAACCGTATGGAATATCAGAAATTGAACCCTGGGCCCAGAGAAATAGCACAGCGGTGTTTGCCTTCCAAGCAGCCGATCCAGGACCAAAGGTGGTTGGTTCGAATCCTGGTGTCCCATAAGGTCCCCCGTGCCTGCCAGGAGCTATTTCTGAGCAGACAGCCAGGAGTAACACCTGAGCACTGCTGGGTGTGGCCCAAAAACAAAAAAAAGAAAGAAATTGAACCACATTTAAAGCAAGCTCCTTACCCACTACATTGTTTCTCCAGCCCCATCAATTTAAAAAAAATTTAAATAAAATAAAATGAGCTCTCAGAGAGAGTACAGCTAGCAGGGTGCTTGTTTTGCACACAGCCAACCAGGTTTTGAACCATGGCACTGCATATGAACCCTGAACTCTGCTATAAGTGAGTGGTTCCTGAGCCAGAAGGAATCTCTGATATTTAGTACCTAGAAGCCAAAAAAAAAAAGGTATGTGCTGGTGAAAGAACAAACTATTGAATATGTGTATATTTGTGTATACTACTGCTACTTGTAATAGTTGGTTTTAATATCAGATACATAATTGACCCAACTATATGTATAGACTGTTTATGAGCTAAACATTCATGGAAAATATGAGGTCATTGTGTCATTGCTCTGGTTGGGTTTTTTTTTTTGTTTGTTTTTTTTTTTTTTTTTTTTTTTTTTTTTTTTTTTTTTTTTTTTTTTTTTTTTTTTTTTTTTTTTTTTTTTTTTTTTTTTTTTTTTGGGTCACATTCTTACTCAAGAGATTTAAACTGCAACATAATTTCAGGAAATAATTATGAATAAGTTCTTTGCAAATAATTCCCTTAATCTAAACATCTAATCCTTGGTATTTAATCATAGTAGACATTTACTATGTTCTTAGTTAAACCTTACAACTACCTTCCTTTTACAGATTTCAAAGACAATTGTCTGAACCCTGCCACCCCTTCCCTCCTCAGTCTGGAGTTCCCGGAGATAACCGTCCCAATTACCATCGGCAAATGTCAGAGCCCATTGTCCCTGCAGCTCCCCCACCCCCTCAGGGATTCAAACAAGAGTACCATGACCCACTTTATGAACATGGGGTCCCAGGCATGCCTGGCCCCCCAGCACATGGATTCCAGTCACCAATGGGAATCAAGCAGGAGCCCCGAGACTACTGCGTTGATTCAGGTTAGAATGAAAATCGTGTCCTTCGTTTTCCCCTTCATCTGTCTGATTCATGTTGGGAATAGGGCTTTGGGGAATGCTTTTATAAACATTTCTCTGAAAAATCTTTGGCGCTAGTCACCTTTATGCCTTTGGAAATGTGAAACAAGATGGAAAGATTCATGAAAATGGTAGGTATCAGAAGTGGTGAAGGGAGCACCTTCGAGAAAAGCCTGGATCTTGCTGGGATCCAGTATTATGGATGGACAGACTTATTGGACAGACCTATGACCTCTTTGGACATAAATAATATTTATGTATTTCAGCCCTGTCTCTACTTTTGTTACTTTATTTTTTTCTGTTTTTTTTTTAACTTTATATGTTACTTTTGTCTAGATTCTAAACATAACAAGTTTACTTTGGGGATCATTCCTCCAACATCTTCACTCACTTAACTGATTACAAATCTAACATCAGGGGGCCCGGGCGATAGCATGGAGGTAAGGCGTTTGCCTTTCATGCAAAAGGTCATCGGTTCGAATCCTGGTGCCCCATATGGTCCCCCGTGCCTGCCAGGAGCAATTTCTGAGCATGGAGCCAGGAGTAACCCCTGAGTGTGACCCCCCCAAAAAAAACATCTAACATCAGGCTTATAAAACAAGATGATTAGGGAGAATTGGAAATTTGCAGATTGAACAGTGAGAAGTCACTACTTCATTCTGCTCTCATTTTTTTGTTCTTTGGGCCACATCCAGCAGTGCTCGGGTTATTTCTGCTTTTGCACTCCTGCATCTGCACTCAGAAATCACTCCTGGCAAGCTATGGGATATAGGGGATCAAACCTGAGTTGGCCGCGTGCAAGGCAAATGCCCTACTCTCTGTGCTATGGCCTCGGTCACCTTCATTTCCTTTTCTTAACCAGAAGTACTGTTTCACCCCTTACTTGCTTATTTGCTGTACCCACAGCAAATATCAAAGCTATGTGAGACTGGATGTGGGTTTTTAACCTCTAGGTACTTTCATGATGGGCAGAGTGCCTTTTGTAAGTAGAACATGGAATTTGCTCTTGGTCTTATGTCAGATTGATTGCTCAGTTTAGGCAGAAAATAGTTATGGAAAAGGCTGAAGGTAGGCAGAAGGCAGACAGACATCTCTTGCTTTACAATAGACAAATCCCTAAGTGTCAGGTATTGATAGCTTGAAAATTGCCACTGACATTCCTCCTGAAGATTTTATTTATTTTTCCTAGGTACTGGCATGACCAGCAACATTGGGATTGACATTTTAATCTATCTTGATGTATTTCCCACCTTGATCTCTTAGAGCCAGACACTCAAGAGATTTTTATCTTGTCGGTGATTTTTTTGAGAGCAGTATTTGTGGGGTAAAGTCTTCCTCCACCCCACCCCACCCAACCACTGGTAGACAACTCATCTCTCTGTCTTCTCTCTTAATGGACCCCTGGATAATGGAATGGTTGAAGGAGAAGGTCACTTGTAGGGGGTTTCAGTTCAACGTTCAGACATGGTGATAATGTATTTGCTAAACTCTAGTCCCCCTGACTTCTGCCAGTTCTACTCCTAGATTAATGACTTCAAATCTCATAATCTCTTTAACCTAAAAATACTCCCACCTCTCAGTAAAACTGGATGTGACTAGCTGCTATGAGGGAGCATAACTTGAGGAAGATTGAAAGTGATCCTCCTTCCGTTCCAAGCCCCAACACCCATGAGTCAGTATAGGCAGATGGCCAAACTTGACTTTGAAAGTCAGTTTCTTTTTCTGTTATTAACTCTTCCCCAGATTTGGTGTTAAATGATTTCTAAAACTGAACAAGGTACAGAAGTGAAGGATCATTTTTGCCACCAGGATCATGATTGGTCTTCAGAAGTCCTACTGTCTGGGTTGCTTTTTGTGGTGGTACCTCTTTCTTAAGGAAAAAAAATCTAAAGGACTTGACCTTCAAGCCAGAGAAGGTTTAGGGATTTCATCAAAGGTGTAATTCCAATGATATTCCAGGTCAAGTGTATAAATTACTGACATGTATTTCTGTATCTGTGCTTGTCTTTCAGAAGTGCCTAACTGCCAGTCGTCCTACATAAGAGGGGGCTATTTCTCCAGCAGCCATGAAGGTATTTTCTCTCCCGTTCTGCGTTTTTCCTCTCCATTCCTTTGCTCTCTCCCACTGCTTTTTAAAATGTTGAAAATTACTCGATCCCATTTGAGATCATAGTTAATCTTTTCTTATCTCTTGGCTACAATTTTGCACATAGTAGGCATATTCCTATGCACAGTGAGGGCTACCATCATTTTCAATGGCAATGACTCTTTTAAAGATTCATGGGATACAAGCTACCTGGCCATACCAGGTAGCCTATTTGGAAAGGATATGAGGAAGCAGTAGGAAGGTACCTCAGAAAATAGCCAACCACTTTAAAGATTATTAGAAGCTAGAGCCTCCCTCTATCCCCTCCCTATATAAACCAGCATATGGCCTTGGCAGGCTGGCTATGGCTAGTATGGGGCTTGTAGTTGAAAGAATAAAGTTTTGTTTAGCTTTAATTAAAAAAAAAGATACATGGGATAACATAAAGAAGAATGAAACAAAATGATTTCCATTTTCCCATCACTTTTTATTCACACTAATTAATCTAAGCTAGAAAATTTAGGAACTTGATCACAAGTTGTGATGCTAAACTCAGGATTGCCTGTTTGGGCCCAGAGCGATAGTACAGTCTACAGAGTGCTTGCCTTGCATGTGGCCAACCCAGATTCAATTTCAGATACTGCATATGGTCCCTGAGCACCACCAGGAGTGATCCCTTAGCCAGAGCCGGCAGTAAGCTCTTAAGTGCCACCAGCCGTTACCCTCCCTCCCCCAAGACTTCCTATTTCATTACCGAAATAAGGAGAATTTATTTTTTCTTAGAAGTTCTAGTGCCAGGGGCAATAGCAGAGCAGGTAGGACATTTGCCTTGCATGTGGATGACCCAGGTTCGATATTCTGTATCCCTTGAACCTGGCAAGAGTAACCTTGAACACCATCAGGTGTGCCCCAAAACAAAACAAGTAAGTTATAGGTATTATATGTACACATATGTCTATACATATGTATGAGGAGACACATAAATATCTAAAGCATGACGATTCTACAAACACCTGTCATCAGCTTCATTTATGACTTAGAAGTGAAGATTCTTCTGATTCGATTTAGATCTTCTGAATCAGAAACTCTGGGAGTGGGGCCGGGCAATCTGTTTTAACAAGATCTCTAGGAGATTTTAATATGAAATCTTCAAATTAGAGAATGACTGTATGTAGTAATACTGCTCTAAGCTCACTCATTGGTATCACCTAGAGCTCTTAGAACTCCTAATGAAAGGGCATGCATATACCACTCAGCTCTTAGAACTTTTTTGTTTTTGCTTTTTTATTTTGTTTGGGGGCCACACACGGTGGTGTTCAAGGGTTACACCTGGCTCTATGCTCAGAAACTATTCCTGCTAATGCTCAGGGGACGATATGGGATATTGAGGACTGAACCCAGGTTAGCTACATGGAAGGCTAGCACACTACCTGTTGTACTGTCACTCTGGCCCCTTAGAACTTTTTTTTGTTTGTTTTGTTTTGTTTTGGGGCCACATCCGGTGATGTTCAGGGGTTGCTCCTGGCTATGTGCTCAGAAATTGCTCCTGGCTTGGGGGGCCATATGGGATGCCAGAGGATTGAACCGCTGTCCGTCCTAGGCTAACCCGGGCAAGGCATATACGCCTTACTGCCACCACTCCAGTCCCCCTCTTAAAAGTTTTGATGTCCAGATTTCACCCAGAGTAATTAAATCAGCAGTTTGTGAGGCCAGAGCAATAGCACAGTGGTAGGGCATTTGCCTGGCAAACAGCTGATGCAGGACAGACCTGGCTCAATCCCCAGCATCCCATATTGTCCACCTAGCCAGGAGCAATTTCTGAGCACATAGCCAGGAGTAACCTTTGAGCGTCACTGGGTATGGCCCAAATACCACCCCCAAAATATTCAGCAATTTGAGGTTGAGATCTCCCCAAACTTGTGTAGTTTTAAAGCCTCCAGAGGGAATTCTAGTGTTTATCTAAGCTTGTCAGCTCCTGCCCTCTAAAGTCTTAGAGAACAGTCCCAGGAGCACTAGGAAGCATTGGATGGTTTTCTACATGGCTAGGTCACAGGAGCTGGTCAGCTAATCCCCCACTGAATTGGTTGGAGTTGACCACGTGTTTTCTTGACTTCATCCCAGGGAAGCTCTTGGCGAGAGTGTAGACCTGAGAGTGAAAGCTGTCTGCTGGACCTCAGAGATCAACCCACACAGCTGTGTGGGGCTTGCTTCCAGGTCTCCAGTGTTTCCACAGCAGAAATTGATGTCTGCAGCCGGCTAAAAGGAGTGAGAGGGGAAGAGAGGGAGCCCAATAGTTAGCGTAATTACAACATTTA
>PVKC010007770.1:0-29063 GCA_004027635.1 Crocidura indochinensis | reverse complement strand
CTTCCTTCCTTCCTTCCTTCCTTCCTTCCTTCCTTCCTTCCTTCCTTTTTTCTTGGCTCTGCACTCAGAAATTGCTTTTGACAGGCTTGGGGGACCATATGGGATACTAGAGATAAATCCAGGATGGGCCTGGGTAGGCTGTATGTAAGGCAAATGCACTACCACTGTGCTATCGTTCTAGCCCTTACGAATTATATATATATATATATATATATCTTTTTTTTTTGGTTTTTGGGCCACACTCGGCTGTGCAAGGGGATACTCCTGGCTGTCTGCTCTATGAATTATTTTTCAATTTGACCCTTTCTCTTTACAAGGATCCTTTAGATTGCACAAAGTTCTTTTTGTTTCCTCAGACAAGTCTTTAGAAGAGAATTATGAGAGATAATCTGGAAAAATATTTTCTTGTGATAGAACTCTCTGAAAAGTCAAATTTTCCTATTAATGTTAACACACTTAGTTGGGGGGAGATGATGTCAGTTCCCATATAGCCATTGAATCTTTTCATTTCAACCAAATGCCTTCCAATATATTCTTCTTCCACATTATTTAATGACCAATTTATCAGTTGGTACATTTGACTTATTCTTTTTTTTTGTTTTGTTTTTGGGTCACACCCGGCAGTGCTCAGGGGTTACTCCTGGCTCCATGCTCAGAAATTGCTCCTGGCATGCACGGAGGACCATATGGGGCACCGGGATTCGAACCGATGACCTTTTGCATGAAAGGCAAACGCCTTACCTCCATGCTATCACCTGGGCCCCCATTTGGCTTATTCTTAGCTTTTAGTTGTACATTATATATTTTCATATTAAATGTCTTTTCCTTTAATAATATGCTATTGAGCATTTTAAACTTGACTCACATAAGACTTCATTTGATTTTAGTCAACTACATTAATGGAATGATTTTATTAAGGTAGTTTCTCCAATTTTATCTTTTAGCTAAGTGGAAGTATAATTAAGTAAGCATTATATTTTATTTAGCTGGATATAGTATTAATGATTTAAGTACTTATACAAAGGTTGGGGTCCTGGAGATAGCATGGAGGTAGGGCGTTTGTCTTTCATGCAAAAGGTCATCGGTTCGAATCCCGGTGCCCCATATGGTCCCCCGTGCCTGCCAGGAGCAATTTCTGAGCATGGAGACAGGAGTAACCCCTGAGCACTGCCGGGTGCGACCCCCCCCAAAAAAAACAAAGGAATATATTTATAGTAATAAGCTATTTTCTTTTTCTTTTCTTTTTTTGGCTTTTTTTGGGGGGGGGTCACACCCGGCAGTGCTCAGGGGTTACTCCTGGCTCCATGCTCAGAAATTGCTCCTGGCAGGCACGGGGGACCTTATGGGGCACCGGGATTTGAACCGATGACCTTTTGCATGAAAGGCAAACGCCTTACCTCCATGCTATCTCCCGGGCCCCGTAATAAGCTATTTTCTAATGCACTAATGCTTTGTAAGTGATTTCATATATATTATATCAATTATGGATAATACTTTGTTTTGCTTCTACATGTATGTGTGATTTATATATTTTTATGAATACCCACACTTCAGAGCTGTGGTTAAGGAATAATAAGTAACTTGCATTGAGTCACAAAGCAGATAAGATGTAAAAATAGTAGTATAATCCTATTTTTTGATTTATAACACAAAGTTTATGTGTAAGGCCATGCAGGTTATTACAGATTTTATGTTGTGTCATAAAATTGGACAGTTCACATTGGTTTCAACTTTACCTGAGCCTTACCATACCCTTTCCAGTGCAACATTCCTCTCTCTGTATGATTGGGGAGTTAGAGATGTGCCTTTTTACATTTAGCTTAAATGTTAAGTGCTTTATGTGGCATAATGCAGAGTTTCTCAACTCAGAACCATATGGACAAGGGACCTTTGTAGGCTCCTGGCATATTCCCAGAGGATCATAGGCGAAAATTGTGTTATGAGGAGCCAGGGTATGAGACAAAGGGGCCAACTGATAGGACCAATGGGATCACAGGAAGTAAACAAGATTGTGAGGTGATAACTTTGGGGAACAGGTAAGAAACACCAGAGTGGCCTATTAACTGTAAAGCCCATAATTAGAGGGATTGGTTACTTCCAGCGGTGGCAGGAGTTAATATATTGAAAGAGTAGAACTTCATAAAAGTTTTATAAAATTTCATAACATTTATAAAACTTCATAAAAATTTTACTTAATAAAAATTTTACTTCATAAAAATTTTCAGAAATTATAGACTTAATAATCTAGTAAGAAATGAGTTTTCAATATTGAATTACCCTTAACTTAGATCAAAGATGAACAATTTTTATTAGTTTTATTTCTACTTCTAACCATCTCATTTTATTTATTTTATTTTAATTTTTTTGAGTTTTGGGGCCAAACTGGTGGTGATATTTATGGTGCTTGGGGTATCAGGCAGATGGGGATTGAATTAGGGCAAGCCACATGCAAGCCATATCAGAATCTTGTTTCAGACCCATATACCACTTTAGATGATGCATGTGAACTGACTGTTATTCTTTGATTTCAGAGCAAAGATAATACCTTCTGTGAAAAGGCAAAACAAAAATGCTTTTAGTCCAGGTTCTTTCTGGGGAGTTTAGTTTTTAAGCAAGGCACTATATTGCAACATTAATGGAAGCTCTTTCATCTAAATTATTATATCCCAAATTATGTTTGACTAAAGCTAATCCTGAGTCAATCTTGGGGGAAGATTCAGAAATGGTGAATCTAGGAATATTTAAATAAGGATTCTATAACAAGACTAGAAATTAGACTATGAAAAGAGCATAATTTAATAGGGTATTTTAGCATTTGCTGAGTATGAATGAATGCAGGGCTTGAGAGACTGGAACAAAGACCAAAAAGAGCATCTTGAAGTGAGTCTGCAGAATGACTCAGGAGCACCATCAAGTTCTTATTCAGTCATTAATGGGATCCTGGAATATTAAGCAGGATGACACTGCCCTTTAGAAAGTTCATTCTGGCAGCAGAAGGTAACACAAGAACTGCATTCCTCTCCAAGAGATCTGAGAACAGAAACTACAGTGAATCTTCAGAAGGATTAGCTGGCTGGACCAAAATAGTAAAAACAGGAAGGAAAACAGTGATGAGCTTGAATTGTTGTTTGAAAACAGAACTGACAGGACTCATGGGGTGAATAGTTTTCATTGGAGAAGAGAACATAGAGAAAAAAGCCTAGAGTATTACTCCCAGGTTTCTTGATTTTGTCTTTGTTTCAATTGTTAACTGATGAGTGAAGCTGACTAGACACTTTTCTAGAAAGGTCTAGAACGTCTATACACTGAGGATTCAATCTCTGCAAGAGTATCAAGGTATCTGCCCTCCTTACACTCTAACAGAAAGGATAATACTTAAACAAACAAATATATTAATTTGGTTTTTTAAACAATGTACTATGCATTATTTATAAGTACTATGGCTTATGTTCCAAAAACAATGTCTTATGTATTGTAATGGATGTATACCGATGAAGTGATCTGGGAGAATGTGATACCAAAGATGATCATCACTTATTCAGACTTGTGTTTTGTGTGTGTGGTGGCAGGAAAATTCCAGATATAATTATAGAGACTGATTTGTATAGGGCAGTTCCAGAGACTATGATGTTAATTCTCATGAGGTAGATGGATAATTGACCTAGCACTAATCACTATCAAGAGAAGAGCCATATACTGCATTTTTTGTACCATAAGGCATACTTTTTCTCCCCAAAATGCATCTTATGGAGCAAATGCTGCCTGGAGTTAAAGCCTAATAGGGTCTAAAAACTATGTGCTTCTTATGGTCAGATGTGTCTTACAGAGCAAAAAATAAGGTAAATTAAAACACAAAGGGAATGGAGCAGTGACAATACAGACACATGTCTGGCATGCACAGGACCCTGGTTCTATCCCTGATACAACATACCCCAACCTCCAGCATTGCTTTGATGGATCCAGAGCAATGCTAGGGTGACCCCAGTGGTCCTTGACACTACACGATCCAAACAACACTAGAGCACCAGCCTAGGATTGAACTCCCTGGCTTGGTTGAGTAATGCAACTAAAGGTGGCCCTGAGTCCCCTGAATATTGTTACAGAGTAGGTTCCCCAAAAGTTAGCAGAATGAATGTACCAATGAAGCATGTGGAACTGGTCAACTAGGTAGCTGGGGACAGTCTCAAAGATAAACCCTGAGGATGGATGTAGATCATGTGAGTCATTTTTGTGAATTCTGAGATGCTGAAAATATCCAGGTGGGAAAAGTCCAATTGCCCTCACCTTACCTGGGACCTTCAGGAAGTGTTACCCATGCCTCCATTCATCAGATAACCAATAGGTAGCAGTTCACTAAGTGGTCTCAATTTCAGGTTTATAAGCTAAGTTTTATCTCTCATTTGCATTTATTTCTGGCAACTTAGTCTCCTGACATATGAACCTACTGTAATTTCCTGCAATTTCAGAGAAATTAGGGTCATAGTGAAGGGGGACTCTGGCTATTTTGTTTATTGCTCCACCTCGTTCACCTTTAGCTTTTTTGAGCTCTTTGAAGTTTCCCCCAAGTCATAAAAGCTTCATTTGCCTCTAAGTTCTCAGTAACAACACAAAACAAAAACAAAAACAAAAAACACAAAGGAAATTCTGGAAGGCTCTAGTTGCCCTAGGGTGGTGTCAAGAGATTATTAATTGCTTTATGCATTTGACTTCATCGAGAGCAGAACTAAATTTAGACTGGTATATTGCTTTTAGCCAGAGGTTTTGTGTGTGTGTGTGTGTGTGTGTGTGTGTGTGTGTGTGTGTGTGTGTGTGTTTGACTGAATGAACTCTTCAGAAAAACTTTCACTCAGTCCTCACCCTTCTCTCCCCACTGATCCTCTGAATTGTGTCAGTACCCTCTGAGGAACAATATTACACCTTTTGGGTGCTACTCATTTAAACCGCTGCTATTTCAGGAAAATAGGATATTTTTGGCCATTGTTCTGTTGTCATGGCAGATTTGTTTTATAACTGAAGACATTTATATAACTTGCTGTTTAAATATATTGAAAAATTACACTTCTCATACTGTTATTTATTAAAATGATGATGTCAATGAACTTAGCATTAGAAATTACCAAACCAAGAAGATTTCCAAGAATGTGGGTAGATGTTTTTTTTTGCATATATTTTGATTTTATTTTGTGGTCACACCATAGCATATTAAAGTCATTTTCCACTAGTCTATTTGTCATTATAAAATTAGCAAACTTATTTTTTATTTTTGAGATAAGGAGAAATACATTTTATCTTCACTTAACTCCACTTTTCTCTTGATTTAGACATTATCTTTATCATACCCTAGAATCCTCAATGTTGGTAGTGTCTTTTGAATTGGCCCTCATAGTGCCTTCTAATTAGATGTCTCTCAATTGATTCCTTTGGTTTTCCTGTTAAAAAGATGTTTCCTCATTGTCTCATTTGGCTTTTTTCCCCTCACCTGGGTGGTGGGCTTTGTTTATCCCAATTAAGTCTATTCAGGACGCCTAGAGGAGGAGCTGCCATCTTGGCTAGTGGTTCCACGTGGTGGAGCGACTGGCTTGTGAGTGAACAGCTTGTGTGAGTTTCTTTTTTTGTTTTTGTTTTTGGGTCACACCTGGTGATGCTCAGGGGTTACTCCTAGCTATGTGCTCAGAAATCGCCCCTGGCTTGGGGGACCATATGGGATGCCAGGGGATGGAACAGCTGTCGACCTGGGCTAGCGCAAGCAAGGCAGACGCCTTACCCCTTGCGCAACAGCTCCAGCCTGCAGTGTGAGTTTCTGACCTTCTATATCTTCCCAACTGTGTGTGAATTATTTCCTGTGTCAGAATTGCTCCTGGATCTGCTTCTCTTGTCCTAGAGTAGGGCCCCTTCTCTCTCTGGGGATTGTGGAACGCACAATCCACCATTTCACAATCAATATTCTATTCCTACAATGGTAGAAATGTAATGAGGTTTTTATTTTTTATTTATTTATTTTTTGGGGCCACACCCGGTGACGCTCAGGGGTTACTCCTGGCTATTCGCTCAGAAGTCGCTCCTGGCAGGCATGGGGGACCATATGGGGAACCGGGGAATCCAACCGCAGTCCGTCCTAAGTTAGCGCAGGCAAGGCAGGCAGGCACCTTACCTCCAGAGCCACCGCCCGGCCCCCTAATGAGGTTTTTAATAATAAACTTTTAGAGGCAGAACACAGGAAGCACCTCTTGTTTTCTTCTTCGTGTTTAATTTCATTTGTTGCACACATGCAACTTTCTGAATCATGGCATGGTTTCTAGTTCACTTTGTCCTTCATTGGAAATGAAAATATCAGTGCCACTAAATAGCTGGTGGCTGGTTCCTCCCTTTTATTCTCCAATTCTTCTATCTTCTTTCCTGCCCTCTTTTGAGATTGATGTATTATTGGCATATCACATTGTGTTACCTTCAATAGTTTTAGAATTTTTCCCCCCAAATGTTTCAGAAATGTTCTCTATAACACATATAGTTTCATAGACTCCCTAAACTCAGAATTTTGGAACCAGAAGAAATGGGATAATCATTTTTCACTATCCTGTCTGTGTTTATCAGTCTATGGGGAGTGAGCTAGGGAATTGGTTCCACCCTATGGTCATGAGAATGGGTAGACTCTGAATGCAGAAGCCCATTGGCAGCCTTTTCAATGGAGAGAGGGTAGTTTCCAGAGGACAGATCACTGATATGGACAGACCCTGTGGAGTTTTGGGATAATAGTTCTATTTGACATTGTCTCTGTTTATAAGGCAGTTGTTTATTTTATAAACAAGTCTAGATGCTTTGAATAATGTGTGCAGGAGTGGGGTATTGTCAATGGATTCCTTATTAGGCAAAAATGAACTCTCAGTGGCTAGAATTTCATTTACTCAACACTGAACCAGATTTCAGATGCTGTAAGCATTGTGCAAGATCATTTTGGTACCTTATATCCTGCTTTCCAGAATTGAGAGTCTGGAGGGCTTTCTGAATCATTCCTATTAAGTCAAATGTTTTTAGATTTTGACAATTAATTGGCTATATTTTAGAGTATATTTTCACACATATTCTGGTTGTTCGTTTTACAGAGGACAATTGAGAGCTATGTGGATAAACGAATGGGAACCACCTATGGGCCTCCTGCAGGAAAGAAGATGACTATTTTTATTGATGATGTGAATATGCCAGTAATCAATGAATGGGGAGACCAGGTATATGAACCCTATCACACACTTAATTATTTTAATTAATTTGATTTAATGTTTTTTATTTGATAAGTGAATATTTTCCTACATATTAAAATATGTAATTCCTGAGTCCAGGAAATCCCATTATTAGGGAAGACGGAAGGACTTTTTTCTCGAATCCCAAAGAATGGCATTTTTTTTTTTTTGGTTTTTGGGTCACACCGGGATTTGAACTGATGACCTTTTGCATGAAAGGTAAACGCCTTACCTCCATGCTATCTCCCGGGCCCCAAGAATGGCATTTTAATTGTGAAAGTTGCATTTTCTAGGTGACGAATGAGATAGTCCGACAGCTGATGGAGCAGAATGGATTTTATAACCTGGAGAAGCCTGGGGAGTTTACCAGTGTTGTGGATGTCCAGTTTTTGGCAGCCATGATCCATCCTGGGGGTGGACGAAATGATATACCCCAAAGACTCAAGAGACAGTTTTCTATTTTCAATTGCACATTGCCTTCAGATGCTTCCATGGACAAGATTTTTGGTAAAAAAAAAAAGGATGACAATGGGTCTCGGGATGGGAAGAATGGTTGTTTGTGCCCCAATGACTAAATATCTACTCAAAGGTCAACAATAAAGCTGACAAGGAACTGAGTAGTTCCTTGATTTCTGCTCCAATTACTCTCAATTGGTGTACTGAAGAATTTATTCTATGCATGAATGAGTTGACTGACTATATAAGCCTTTCTATATATGTTTTTTGGAAATAATATTTTTATTTGAGCACCATGGTTGCAAACATGTTTTTAGTTGGGTTTCAGTCATAAAAAAGGAGAACACCCATTCACCAGTGCAACCTTACTGACACCAATGCCCCCTGAATCTCTCTTACCTCACCCCACATATATTTTTCAATGATTGTTCACACCTTTGTATAGGGGATAGGCATGACTTGAATTTGAAAGTGATGAGATTGTTTATGTGTAGTCAGATTTGAGTTCTTAGGTTGATATTTAATAGCAAGTTGAAACCAGAAATTAATGGAGTTGATATTTTTTACAAACTCACATAATGATTTTGGCCAAAGAAAGAATTTTTCACAGGTCAGAGATTATCTGAATTCTGATCTCTAGAGTTGTTTAAAAGTTGTGAGAGGTCATTGATTAAATCCGCAGTATTTTAGAAATAATTTGCTGATGAAGCAGTCATTTAGTAGATAATCATAATGCTTTAACTGAGAAATAGAAATGCACTTTAATAAAAAAAAATAAAAAAAAAAGAAATGCACTTTTTTTTGTTTGTCTGTTTTTGGGTCACACCTGGTGATGCTCAGGGGTTACTCCTGGCTATGTGCTCAGAAATCACCCCTGGTTCAGGGGACCATATGGAACTCTAGGGATTGAATCCAGGTCTGTCCTGGGTCAGCCGCTTGCAAGGCAAATGCCCTACCACTGTGCTATCGCTCTAGCCCCTAGAAGTGCACTTTTTAAGAGTAATTTTTATTGAGACCAATGTGAATTACAAATCTTTCACAATTGTATTTAAGGTACATAGTGACAGTGAATTAGGGCCATTCCCATCACCAGTGTTGACCTCCCTCTACCTTAGTTCCCAGATGCATCCCATACCTCCACTCTTAGCTCCCTGGACTACTAATTAACAGGTCTCTTTTGTGTATAGCTTGTTGTAGTTTGTGTCTCTTGATTCTGTTGTCATTGACTTTGTGTTGGATATTTAGGTTTTACCAAAAAGTGCACTTTTAATGGGTTTTGGGGCAATGCTTTGCAGAAGTTATGTGTGCATTTGTGTGCTTATAATTCACCATTTCTGAAATTGCTCCTGAGAAGAAACTCATTAGAATCACCCTAATGAATTTCTGACAGAGTGAAGTGTCACTTGCTGCCCCAGGCTGGTGGATTCTGTGAGTCTCTGTCTTCAGTCCCAGAGAGCCAGATTTGGAGGGTTAATGACATATGAATGTTCTAAACCAAGAAAAAAAAATGGACCTGAAAGAATGACTATTATCACCTTTAATTATTCCCCCTTTGCCTGAAAATTTTTTACATATGCAGGAAATAAAAAAAAATAATGCCTGGAAAGACAGTGCTTTTCATGCTTCCAATAAAATGGGAGAGATTGCAGGAGAGTCATGAAATCTGTCTTCTTTGTCTTTGTTTTTGGGCTACAACTGACAGCGCTCAGGGATTACTCTTCAGCAATCACTCCTGGCAGGCTCAGGGAACCATATGCGATGTCAGGGATTGAATCTAGACTGGTCTTGGGTTGGCCACGTATAAGGCAAAATGCCCTACCATTGTACTATTGCTCCGGCCTCTTTTCTCTTTCTTTTTTAGAATAAGTTCAGCAGAGTTTTTTGTTGTTGTTGTTGTTTTGTTTTTTGGTTTTTGGGTCACACCCAGTGACGCTCAGGGGTTACTCCTGGCTATGCGCTCAGAAGTCGCTCCTGGCTTGGGGGACCATATGGGAACCGGGGGATTGAACCGAGGTCCGTCCTAGGCTAGTGCAGGTAAGGCAGGCACCTTACCTCCAGCGCCACCACCTGGCCCCAAGTTCAGCAGATTTTTAATGTAGTATTTCTGAATCAATTTACCAAGTATTTGAATATTTAAACCAACTTTTATTTATTTAGGTTAAAAAAGAATCAACTTCCAAGGGAATCTTCCTGGAAGTGTCTTTCCCTTTATTAAAATAATATTGTGAAAAACTTTGCATGACAAAATTTTTCATTGCAATTTAGTCGGTTTGAGTCATCAAATATTACCATCTTCTTCCTTTGACAGGTGTCATTGGGATCGGCCACTACTGTCCCCAGAGAGGTTTTTCAGGAGAAGTGAGAGATTCCGTCATAAAAGTGGTTCCCCTGACCCGCCGACTGTGGCAGCTGACAAAGAATAAAATGCTTCCAACCCCTGCAAAGTTCCATTATGTATTTAATCTTCGAGATCTTTCTAGGATCTGGCAGGGAATGCTGAACACAACTGCAGAGGTGATCCAGGGATCAGATGTGAGTGAGACGTACCAGGGGATACTGATAATACCGTTCTTTCACCTGTACTCTACATAGTCTTAGTGGTGCAAAGTTTTAGTGAAATTCTGAAGACAATTTGGAATGTTTTAACACAGGCAAGATTTTATTTGCTAATTTTAAACTAATAAAAGTTTTGTCGGAAACTTTCTTCAGCAATTGCACAGTGGGTAGAGCATTTACCTTGCATGCAGTTGACCCAGATCAACTGCATTGGATCCCTGGCATCCCATATGGTTCTCTGAGACCTCCAGGAGTGATTCCTGAGTTCAGAGTCAGGAAGTAACCCCTGAGCACTGTGTGTGTTGCCTCCAAACCAGAAACAAACCAAAAATTTCCCCTCAAATAACAAAAACTTCCTTCAGGCCCAGCACGTTAGTACAGTGGGTAGGACATTTGTCTTGCATGTGACTAACCCGGGGTTCCATCCTTGGCATCCCATATGGTCCCCTGAATACCACCCCACGAAAAGTGATTCCAGAGTACAGTGCTAGGAGTAACCTCTGAGCATTGCTGGATGTGGCTCCAAAACCAAAAAAAAAAAATATTCCAACCAAAACCTTTCTTGAAGGAGTTGGAGCAATAATACAGTGGATAACATGCTGCCCATCTGAGTTTAATTCTTGCCATTCTATATGGTCCCCTGAGCATACCATAATGATCCCTGAGCACAGAGCCAGGAGTGAGCCCTGAGCATTACTGGGTGTGTCCCCCAAACTAAAAAAATCCAGGAGGAAAAATATCGATTTTCTCCAAACACTTTCTCATCTTTAGGGTAATACTACACAGTGATTTTCTAATGAATAGAATCAAAGAAAAGAAAAATTAATTTTGTTTTTCTACCACATATATTTTTCTATGATAAATAGTGGAAAGAATTACTATTGATTTGTTATGCAATAGTCATTGTACTCTTAACTTGACCTTTTAACATAAAAATGTGATCACAGTTATAAACCTTGAAAATTGAAGGACTCATTTTATTGTTAGTTCTATGTAATAATATTTTCTTTCTAGTAGCTAGGTACATCAAAATAATTATACATATTTATAAAATTGATAAGGAGGGAGAAAAATGGAAAAATTAATTTTGCAGAAGTATTTGCACATGCATCTGAGTATAATAGTGTCCAAAGTTATAGGAATTCTCCTGAACTAGTAAATTTAGCCTGTGTCTGCCACCTACAATCATTGTTTTATCAGACAGCAAGCATTGGGTTTTCCTTCTTCCTTTTATAGAGTTTAGTCTTAGTTTAAGTGTATGTGCTTTTTGGAGGCTTATCTATAGAAATATTGCATTGATAATTGAGATGTCAATCAAACAATTATGTGTTGATTAGACCAAAATTAATAGGGCCATGGATATAGTAAAGGGCTTAAGGTACTGACTTCGCATACAGTCAACCCATGTTCAAAGATTAGCACCACATATGGTCTCCTTAGTGCCACCAAAAGTGACTCCTGCTCTGAGAATAATACCAGCAGTAAGTCTTGAGCACAACCAGGTACAGCCCCCTCCTCAAACAAAACAAAACAAAACAAAACAATAATGCCAACACACAAAATAAAGACTATAACTTGCTTGAATTTCACAAGTGGGTAACCACACTGGCTAACTCCAAAGACTTTGGAGAACAACTCTAAGATATTGGGGATGGCTGTGGAGAACTCTACTTTTGGAGAGACTTGACATTTTAACTTAAAAATCTGATCGTGGGGCCTGGGAGATAGCATGGAGGTAGGGCATTTGCCTTTCATGCAAAAGGTCATCGGTTCGAATCCTGGTGCCCCATATGGTCCCCCGTGCCTGCCAGGAGCAATTTCTGAGCATGGAGCCAGGAGTAACCCCTGAGCACTGCCGGGTGTGACCCAAAAGCCACACACACACACACACACAAAATCTGATCGTACTGGTGAAGGAGGTGTGGTTTATATGACTGAAAACCAACTATGATCATATTTGTAATCAAGGTGTTTAAATAAAGATATTAAAAATGTGGTCATAGTTATAAACATTGAAAATTGAAGGACTTTTTTTCTTAGATGGGGGTCTTCCTCGCCTTTGGGGGGGGTCTTACCCAGCTTGTTGGATCACTTGAGGGTATCCACCTGGGATCAAAATGACATGATTCTGAATGTAGCCTTTAGTTTCTAAACTAGATGTGATTTCTTGTTCAGATAATCCATAATAACCGCAGTTTTTCTTCCCATTCTATTAAGAAAATATGTCTATAATATTTCAGTTAGCTACATGAGAGTTTGTCATATATCCTACATGTTATGTTATGCTCTAGATACATGAAGGTTAGTGTCATGTCCCAAAGGTGAATTTATCACAAATTTAAGACAATATTTAAAAATATCAATTTGTTTCTTGATCAGCATACTTTTTCTTTTTTGGTTTTTCGGTCACACCCAGTAGTGCTCAAGGGTTACTCCTGGTTCTGTGCTCAGAAATCGCTCTTGGCAGGCACAGGGGACCATATGGGATGCCGGGATTCGGACTACCATCCATCCTGGGTTGGCTACATACAAGGCAAATGCCCTACAACTGTGCTACCTATCTGGCACCATTGATCAGCATAATTTTAATAATGTCATCTAAAGAACTTTTCATTTTAATTTAAAGACTGGAATGAATAAATAGTGCTAGTTATTATTCCATGTGAACAAGACAAGTTTGAAATTAAGTTTAAGTATATTTCAACTGTTACTGTTTAAAAAATGCAGCATTGGAAAGCAGAAAAAGTGGTTGTCTACAATATCATTAATTTAAAATCACAAGTCTGGCTTAATGGGAAGAATAATACATTTAACTTATGTTCTAATGATTAAAATTATAATAGAGGTAATAGGACTGTAGTAATGTTAACATTAGTAGTACACAAAGTTATTATACACCAACGGCTACCATCACCAAAATGCTAAAGACACTCCCCCTCATACACACACTGTTCTTATGTTATTTGAGTCCATATTTTTCCTTTCCATCCACAAATCCCCTCTTCCCAATGCATATAGTCAAAATCCAAGAGTTTGTTTTAATAAGATACTGATCTTGCTTTGTTTCTTTCTATGTCTATGAGAAAGTCTATGACTATGTATTTTCTGTTTTTTGTTTTGTTTTGTTTGGGGCCACACCTGGCATTGTTCAGGGGTTATTTATGGCTCTGCACTCAGAAATTGCTCCTGGCAGGCTCAGGGGACCCTTAGGGATGCTGGAGATCAAACTTGGGTCCATCCCAGGTCAACTGCCCTACCACTGAGCTATTGCTCTAGCTTTATGTCTTTTCTATGAGAGAATTGATATTTGTCTCTCTTCTTCAAAGGATTTTACAAAACATGCCCCCCTTCACTAATGCAGTTTCATTTTGCCTTTGTCAGGATCTGTTAAGACTGTGGAAACATGAATGTAAGCGTGTGATAGCTGACCGTTTCACAGTGCCTGATGATGTCACTTGGTTTGATAAGACATTAGTTCGTTTAGTAGAGGAGGAACTTGGTGAAGAGAAAAAACCCTTAGTGGATTGTGGCGTGGATGCTTATTTCGTGGACTTCTTGAGAGAAGCCCCCGAAGCTACAGGTAAGGGATTAGTGCAGAGTTGGACATTCCTCAATGCCCCTCATTGTCAAGGATGTTGCCTTTAATAAACTTGACTGGAACCATCGTGGGACATAGATGGTTTATAAAGACAAAGTGCTTAATTTCATAAGGTATTTTCAGGGAGTTCAAAGATGAGTTCTTTTCTTTCTTTGTAATTTTGTCTTGGATATTATGCTAGAATTAGGGGTCTAGAGAGTGTAAAAGAAAGTATATAGGACTTAGCATTGTCAGGGACTGGTAAAGTTAAAAAAAATAAAGAAAATTTCATATATATTGGGAAAGTCTGAGTAGTCAATCTTCATAGTTATTGTTTGTAAAAATGGAAATATTAATATCTGTATTCTGGGGCATGTTGGAATATAGATGCAATGTATTTTGTAAAAGTCTTGATCTGTCTGAGGATCATAGTGCTAAGTGAAGCATAGCCCTAGTCATTATTATTCAGTTATCTTTAGTGCTAAAATTTAAAATAAAACCCTTGAAGCCAGGGAAGTCACTTACCTTGTATGCTGCCAGCCTGGATTCAGTCCCCAGCACCACATTTATTCCCTGAAGTCCCCTCCAGAAGTGATCCTTAAGCACAAAGTCATGAGTAAGCATTGGACACTACACAGCATGGCCTCCAAACCAAGACAAGAAAATCCATGAATTATCTGAGTGATAATTTATTATTACATGTGACTTAAAAGACAGAGGTAATGAGAGAGAAGCTTTTGTGATTATGGGTCCCCTACCCTTCATGTCTTAGGAAATTGAGTAGAGTTTCAGCTATTTTTTCTTTAGAAATATGGCTAATGGAATTACTTTTCTTTCACTTACTTAACATTTAATATTTGAGGATGAATTTTAAGTTAATTTCAATATGTAAAAATGCATGTTTATGCATATGCAATCTGTATTTTCTAAGAGGTTAAAACTGACCAGGAAACTTGTGACTAGAACCAGAAAGTGTATATCTAATCCAGCTAGAGTTTCTGAGCAGCAGTTGTTAGACAAGATTTCTTGCTGGTGCTGCAAGTTGGAGGGTCTTTCGCCAGAAAGAAGCTGACATTTCATTTTAAATCAGGTCACACACATACACAAACCCTGTAAAGGTAAGACCATTTGCAATGCAATTCAGATTTATGTATCTTATTTCCTGTGATTTAGAAGGATAAAATTTCCTATGATTCAAAAGGATAAATAATCAAATTGTGGTTTAGGAGAGGAGCAAAGCACAACTGTTTCCTTTTTGTGAATTTTGATGCATCATCTGGAGGCAAGTGTAAGACCTCTGTGACTTCACTATAGATTTTTTTTCTTAAGGTTGAGGCAAAACTTTATGCAGCAGTAAAGTGACTTGGAATTCAGTAAGAAAATTGATCAAAAGTCAGTTTTAGTGATCATCCTATGTCTTTTTTTTGTTGTTTAGTAATTTAAACAGTATGTTATGATAGGGCAGGGTCAATAGAAAACAACTGTGGACTACTACATTGGAAGAGTTGTAATACCTTACATCAGTTCATACCTAGTGAAAAAATAGGCTGTGATTAGCAGATTCAAGTAAGATGCCACCATTTTTTTATGCATAATGGTGGAGTGCATTGAATAGAAGATGAGCACGGCTGAGAAGCAAAGCAGAATGGCAGCGCTCCTCTGGCACCTACCTTTGTAGGTGGGGACAGCCACCTTGCTGGGATCAAGTTCACTGGGGTCTTCCTCTGTAGTCTCAAGTTGGAAATCAGGAAGAACTCGATGCCACTGTTTTTATTTTTTCTGATGTTCATTGGTAGTGATTATACCAAATTTAAAATGGGGGGGGGCTTCAGGTGCTATTCTTTATAGTCAGAGTGAAGAAATAATTGATTATTATGTATTTATATTTAAAATGTATTAATTGTAGTAAGTCTTCTACCTTTGAAATAAGTTTTTCCAGATATTTTTCTCAACCCCCCACTTCCATTTCTCAAATTTACTTCTATTCCCACACTAATATGATATTTATCATTCATGGAATTTTCTGAACAAATAAATATAGTGAGACTTTTCCTTTTATTCTTAATTTAATTCTGAATTTCTCTTGCTAATTTTAATATTAAACCCTAACTTTTTAAAAATAATACTTTATTTAAACACCTTGGTTACAAACATGATTGTGATTGGGTTTCAGTCATATAAGAGGAAACACCCTCATCACCAGTGCAACATTCCCATCACCAATGTCCCAAATATCCCTCCTCTCCACCCCAATCCCACCTGTACTCTAGACAGGCTTTCTATTTCCCTCATACATTCTCATTGTTAGGATAGTTCACAATGTAGTTATTTCTCTAACTAAACTCATCGCTCTTTGTGGTGAGGTTCATGAAGTGAAACCCTAACTTTCAACTACTCTTTTGATCATTAAGTGACTGTTCCTTCAAGGATACTTGAAATACTAATGCTCAACTATGAATTCAAGTTAGATTTGATGTATATAAGTTTTTTTTTTCAAATCCTGGTTTACTTCTTTTGGCTTTTGGGCTACACTCAGTAATGCTTAAATGTCAGTACTGGCTCTGTGCACAGGGATCACTCCTGAAAGGATTGTGGTGACCATATGGAAGTTTGGGCTCCAACCCAGGTCAGCCATGTATAAGGCAAGAGCCCAACTTGCAATATAATTGCTTTAGCCTCTTCAAACAGACTCATTCTGGGCATGAAAGAGCTAAGACATATAGTCACAAACATTCCAGTACTTTTACTATGGTTTTATTTATTTTTTTCCAAAAAGGCATACTATAACATTTTTCTGAAAGTCAGTATTATTCATTGTTTAATTGTAGTGCAATGACTCAAGTTGAAAGAAGTCAAGAAATTCAATAAATCAAAGAAATGGTATTGATTCTTCTTTCTGAAATGTAGGTGAGACACCAGAAGAGGCCGATGCAGAAATGCCCAAAATTTATGAGCCAATTGAATCTTTTGATCACTTGAAGGAGCGTTTGAACATGTTCCTGCAGCTCTATAATGAGAGCATTCGAGGGGCTGGCATGGATTTGGTCTTTTTTGCAGATGCAATGGTGCACTTAGTCAAGGTCAGTGGCCAGAAAGGTTTAGATATTAATTATATATAATTAATATGTACTATATGATATGTAAATATTATATTTATAATTATATATAATCGCCCCACCAACTCTTTTATACTCTCTTGATTGATTTTCATTTGCTCACATTATTTTAGTAGACCTTATGTATCTAGAATCCATCATACCCTCTTCTACTTAGATATTCTTGGAGAATATTCAGTTTAAAAATAAACTCAATGTTATATTCTAATTTAATTTCTAAACTAGATGCAACATCTCACACCTATAGCTTAAAATCAAAGCCAGTGTACTTCAAATGTGTGACATGATAATTTTATTCAGTGTTGCTATATAGCTTCCAGCTTCATGTTTTCACTACATAGAATGAATGTGGTTGACATCTGAGTTCAAAGCACAGGCAAAATAATGTGCTCGTTATTTTTTTTTGTGTGCTGTGCAAAGGATAATAAAAATAAGTTCATATATTTTGAAGGTAGTGAAGCAACTTCCATTATGATAAGTGAGACTGGTTACAAAAAATAGTAACTATATTCTTTTACCAAATATTCATGGAAACAGAATATATAAAGGTGTTGCAAAGGGTAGGGAAAAGAGGGGTTGTAAAGGCATCAGTGGGTTCAGGGTTTCATTTTACCTGATGAAAAAATGTTGGAGATGGTTGAAGGCAGTAATTGTACACCAATATCAATGTATTTAAAATTTGAACTTTATACTTTAAAAGAGTTAAGACAATCCCAGGATGATAGTACAGTGAGTAGGGTATTTACCTTCAATACTGCCAACCCAGGTTCTATCTTCAGCATCCATGTGGTTCCCTGAGCATTACCAGGTGTGATTCCTGGGTGCAGAGCCATGAATAAGCTCTAAGTGCCACTCAGTATGTCCCAAACAAAAATAACAATACAACAACAATGAGTTAAGTTGGTAAACTTAGACTTTGTTTATGTTAACACAGTTATAATTAGAAATAGTATGTAAACAATTTTTGAGTTAGATGAAAATTCCCTTAGCATTCAATTCACCAAGGGGTTGTTTTCCTTTCTGTTCTCTCAGATGAATCTTTCTGGTCTTAATGTTTTGGAAGTTGATCTTCAAAGGATGGAAATAAAATGTGTTATTTACTTGGTAACTAATAGGACTTAATTTAGACTCAGTGCTGATATATTCACTTTGTTCACGTTAATGACCTTTTCTGATGACATCCTTTTTATTAGAAGGGTATTCAATGTTTTATTTCACTACTTCAGTAACTGATGTTGTAGTAATAACCTTGTGGTTATTATTATGGTATAATTGTGGTTATTATTGTGGTATAATAATAATCTGTGGTTAAATATTGCCATTCGATGCTCAGAAATTTAGAGGGTTTTACAGGTTAACCTTATTTTGAACAGAGGAAGAGTGTAGGAAAGCTTTTATAAAGGCATGAATATTGTTCTGGGGTTTAGACTCCCTAACATGAAAACATTTTATGCTTGGGAAATATAAATGCCCAGAATTTGAGACAACTGCACTGACTTTTGATCATACAAGTTCTTTCAAAGATCAAGAAGAATAACATTTTGAAATTAAATTCTAATCTATAAATAAGCAGTAATTATTTCTGGAGACATAGACTTTTTGTAGTATATATTGATTATTAGAAAGGGAAATTATTTTCTAAATAAATAACACCAGACAACCTCAAGATAACTTATCTGTTGAAGACAAAATAGGGTGACTTTGAATTTCATCACAAATAGGAAATTCAACTCAAATAGAAAAAGAGCTACTTAGACTATTCATCAGCTTCAGGAGGCTTCCGTGTTTTGCTGAAGAGTTTTGTCCTGGACTCTGTTTTCTCTCACTTCTTAGGTCCTAGGATGCCTCTTATAGGATTAGCCAAAGAATTCGTGATTGGAGTTTTTAATGTTAAAAAAAATGCAGTTGTAATTTTGTCCTAGGCCAGACCTCCCTTTTATACTCTTATTTTCTGTATATAGCACATCTAAATTCAATGTCATGTGAGCATAACCTCCAATATGTGATCTGCTTACATGATGCAGTAGTACTCAAGCATAATTTAAGATGAAAACTGTTGCAAAACAGGATGGGATATAAACTGTAACATCTTTCTTGGTTGCTTTATCAGTGAAAATAGAGATTTATTTCTAAATGGAGGATGTTGCTGATGCATCACTTTTGCTTCTTGGGTTAAAGTTTGAATGGAACATAGATGGTTTTACATTGTCTGACCCTGTCAAACACTATAATTAGGATGTCATTGTGTGCCTAGCATGTATCCCAATTGGTTTATGAATAAGCACATCTGGATTCTGGAGTGACTCTCTCTACTTTCTTCCCAGCAGGTGCTGAAACATGCACAGTTTGTGTTTATATCTGGTATTTCTTTTCCCTGTACTTATGTTCTTACTACAGTAGAGTCTCCTCTAACATTTTGCTAACTCATATTTTGTGTATCTTTTTTTCTTCCTAAAATTTAGTCTTAACTTGTGCTTATATATTAATGTTTCTGTCATAAACTCCTGTTATTTTTTATTTTTTTGGTTTTTGGGCCATTCCTGGTGTAGCTCAGGGATTACTCCTGGCTCTGTGCTTAGAAATCACTTCTGGCAGGTTCAGGGGACTATATGAGATGCTGGGGATTGAACCTGGGTCAGCTGTGTGCAAGGCAAATTTCCTACCCATTGTGCTATTGCTCTAGCCTCTTATTTTTCAAAGTTTATATAAAATCCAGCTTAACACCTAGCACCAAGCAATATGCTTTACTCTGCCTTCTTTCTTCCAAGAATTTCCATTATTCCTTTCTGTTTTCAGATTTGGCTGGTTAGAATTGGAGTGCCCACAGAGCTGGGTGGGTTTTATTAACTCCTTAACTAGCTCTTAAAAATAATAAATGAGTTTATTCAATAATCTTTGTTTTTCAATACAAAAATATGCTGTTAGAAAATCTCACTGGCCTGTTTTTGACTACTTCTGACTTAATTAGATGATGGTTTTTGGGGGGCATCTTCTCTTAGTCTTCTGTTTGTTCATGTCTATATTTATGTCATCTATAGTTTTAATGGTTAATATATGATAGAAAAGGAATGGAAAATTAGTATGAAACATTGGCTCAAATCTATGGGAAGATGTTAAGATGAAGAGTCCCAATAATGAAAATAATTATTTAAATCTTTAATATACTTGCCAATGTCAACCAAAAAATGATTATATCAAATTGACATTAAAGTGCACATTGAGGGGTCTGGGGAGGTAGCACAGTGGTAGAGCATTTGTCTTGCATGTGACTGACTCAGGACGGACCTGGGTTCAATCCCTGGCATCCCATATGGTCCCTCGAGCCAGGAGTGATTTCTGACTACATAGCCAGGTGTAATCCCTGAGCATCACTGGGTGTGGCCCAAAATCAACAACAACAGCAAGAACAACAAAAACAAAAAATGCACATTGAGGATAAATACAAAATTTTGGAATAAATGTGAGGTGTAGTAGTTCCTTATCTGTCTTATTGGTGCTCTCAAAGTTATGTGAAGGAAAAACTGAAACAGCACCTTTAAAATTCTGATAATTTTTCTATTACTTGGCCTTTTCTTTAGAGAAATTTTACTACTACAACTTTGAACAGAAATGTAGAATGTGACAAATGAGGACACTGGAGGAGTGTGGCGTTTCCTATTTGCTGAGCTCTCTTGTCTACAATAGAGACAGAACTGATGATCTCCTATCATTCTAAATTTGGGGAAATAAGACCCAAACTGAGTAGAGAGAGACAGAAATTTTGTATAACTTCTGCCAGCAGAAGTAATCCTGGGAATGAAAGTTTTACAAAACTTGGTTAGTATGCAGTGCCCAGGTCACACTAGGAAAGTTTTCATATCACAAAGAAGAGGTTTTGTTTCCATCCCCACCTGTATATTTATTATCATTAATTACAGAAAAATGGATCGAACAGCAACATCTGAGACTTAACCTGCAATTCACAGGCAAAGACAGATAGTTATCACACAAGACAAAATATACACTGAAAATTCTACACTGAGTGTTGTAGATGAGGATAGGTGCATGAAGATGTAAGTAGTTCATACAATTCCAATAAAGTCAAGAAAGCATGGACTTTTATCGAAGAGGAAGATAGAATGTTTTGGGACTACTGGCTTGCATAGAGTAGACTTCTGATATACCCAACATCACTTCTTGCTTTATATCTTGACTGTCAATTATTAGAAAAGTGTTTATGCTTCATTTATTTTCTTCAAAAATAAACTTTATTTTCTTTAAAATATCATTTTAAATATGCAAGATATTCTGCTGAACTGTGTTTTGTATTTCAAGAATAGATATTGTTTTAAAATTTGATTTGTTTGGGACAGAATAAGAGTACAACAGGGCATTTTTCTTGCATGCTGCCAACCTGGGTTCTATCCCCAGTACCTCATATGGTCTCTCGAGCCCTCTAGGAGTGATCCCCAAATGTAGAAACATAAGTAAGCTTTGAGCACTGCCAGGTATGGCCCCAAATACCAAAATACTGGTTTTTTTCTATTCAATTGTATTATGTGTGGAAAACTCATAGGAAATATTAATGTTTCTTATTCCTGTCCTTGAAAATTTAGAACAAAACACAGTATTGGCTAACTCTGTACTGATCTCATCTGAATTTCTGAGTGTCCAGCCTCCCCAATCAGTAGAGTACATGTCAAACACTTTTTTTTTAATCTTCTGAAGTCAAGATCTGCATTCTGATCCCAAGACACCTATGTCTATTCAAAACAATATTCCAAAACATTTACATTGAATATCTAAGAGAAATATGTAAATGTTTATGTGTTGACTGATATAATCTTTTTATTTCTTTTATTTCTAGATCTCAAGAGTCATTCGTACTCCCCGGGGCAATGCCCTCTTAGTTGGGGTGGGTGGCTCTGGAAAGCAGAGCCTGACCAAGTTGGCTTCCTTCATTGCTGGCTACACTTTCTTTCAGATAACGCTGACAAGGTAAAGCCTTTAAATTTAATTAACCTGTAATGGATTTGATAAAAAGCTTCCTACAGGCCCCTTGAAGTGAACAAAGCATGTTTCTTACACGAAAGGAATCATACTAGTTTTTCTTCTTGAGTCTTTCCATATCATATTCCCCTTTCAATCTCTATCATAAACCAGGAAGATTGAAGCATTAATAATAGTTTAAAAAATTCATCTTAGGGGCCCGGGAGATAGCATGGAGGTAAGGTGTTTGCCTTTCATGCAAAAGGTCATCGGTTCGAATCCCGGTGCCCCATGTGGTCCCCTGTGCCTGCCAGGAGCAATTTCTGAGCATGGAGCCAGGAGTAACTCTTGAGCACTGCCGGGTGTGACCCAAAAACAAAACAAACAAACAAACAAAAATTCAGCTTATTGGGGCCGGCAAGATAGCATGGAGGTAAGGCGTTTACCTTTCATGCAGAAGGTCATCAGTTCGAATCCCGGTGTCCCATATGGTCCCCCGTGCATGCCAGGAGCAATTTCTGAGCATGGGGCCAGGACTAACCTCTTAGCACTGCAGGGTGTGACCCAAAAAAACCACACACACAAAAATTCATCTTAGCTTTGCAGTAAATAGCTGCCTCTCTCCCTATTTTTTTTTGTCATTCATAATAGTATATATGCATTGTCCTTTAGGACAATGAAGATTTAGGTGAATTTAAGAAGAGACATGTCCTTAAAACAAACTAGAAGGATTGTAGATTAAAATAAAAATAGTAGAGTATAAAGTCCACATGTTGGGTGAGTCCTCCCCTGGCATGGCGTCTCTCGCCCCTTCAGACAGCGGGTCTAAAGATGCAGGGCAACGGTAGAGAAATAATTCACAAGCACTCAGTTAAGGTATTCACTGGAATCAGCTCGCTTTACTTCTCATGGCTTTTTCTCTGCCATGAGTCTCTCTGCCATGTGCCAATTATTTTGCCAAGTTCTCCCTGTACTGCCTATCCCATCTCTCTTCTGATGAGCTCTGTCTTCTTCCCGCAGGGAGACTCTTTTCTTTATTTAAAACAGCCTGCTCCATCCCAGGTGTGGGCAGGTCTGATCATGCAGGTAGGATTAACATCTCAAAAGAAAGTTAGGCAAAAGGAAATTGGGGGAAGAGTTAAAAAGATAAAATAAAAATGCATCAAGTAGGATGTTTAGATAGCGGGAATCCCGACATCCCATATGGTCCCCGAACCTGCCAGGGGTGATGTCTGAGCATGGAATCAGGAATAACTCCTAAGCGCCACCAGATGTGACCCAAAAACAAAACAAAACAAACAAACAAAATATATCAAGTGTTTACTGAGCACCAGTTATGTGTCAGGCCCTGTCTGGTTTTAGAGAAGATAGTGATAAAGAAATTTAATTGGTACCATTGCCGTTTTTTTCTCAAGAAGAACACACAATTGAAAAATAATGATGCATAACCCTAGTGAGGAAATAAGTTGTGAGGAAATAATGTGAGGAAAAGTGTGAGGAAATAAATAATGTGAGGAAATAAGTGTTGAAATGAAGATGGAAATTCTTTTTTTGTTTGTTTGGTTTTTTTGGGCAACACCCGTTTGATGCTCAGGGTTTACTCCTGGCTAAGCACTCAGAAATTGCCTCTGGCTTGGGGGGACCATATGGGATGCCGGGGGATCAAACTGCAGTCCTTCCTTGGCTTGCGCTTGCAAGGCAGATGCCTTACCTCTTGTGCCACCTCACTGGCCCAAGATGGAAATTCTTAACTTAGACTAAAAGAAAGAATTTCATTGAAACCTAAACATTAATGAGATTTAGAGAAGTTATAAAGAATGGTCCAGGGAAAAGGATAAGCACATGTGAAGCTACATCTAAGATTTTGGAAGGGTTGAACCATGACTGTGTGAATAGCAATAATAAAATGCAAGTGGAAATGGAAAGAAATAGGGCCCTTAAAGCAATGATAAGGGATTTGAGCTTCATTCTGGAGTTAGGGGGACCATGAATGAATTCGCACTAGAAGACATATTGGGTTTGTATGCACAGAAATAAATGGAGGAAATTAAACTGGAGTCCTTCAAAAAAATGCCTCAGATATCATGGCAGCACATGGTAGGCTCAACCAGTGAGAAGGGAGGGGAGAGGCCCCTTTATTGGAAATGATAGGGGAAGTTGGAACTTTTGGACTTGGTACTTTCTTGTATTGTCTTGGGAAACTTGATAGATATTGCTATTACTCATGATTAATGGAAATCTCAGCTAGAGGTGGGTAGTGCATACAGAAATAGGAATTAAAAAGTAAAGTGTAAAAAGATATGCAGAGGTCAACAATATACAAAAAATAAAGAAATATTATTAAATTAAAAAAAAAAAAAGATATGCAGAGGTAACTCAGAGATGCTAAATATAATTTCAGGATTAAACAAGATGAAAGAAGATCAAATTGGGAAGTTTAACAGGAAGGATTCATTGCAGCTTAATTCCTAGGAGAAGGAGCTACTAGTCCTGTCTTGAGCTTTGGCCTAGCAGTGGTCCTCAAACTATGGCCCGTGGGCCACATATTGTATTTGTTCCGTTTTGTTTCTTCACATCAAAATAAGATGTATGCAGTGTGCATAAGAATTTGTTCATAATTTTTGTTTTTACTATAGTCTGGCCCTCCAATGGTCTGAGGGACAGTGAACTGGGCCCCTGTTTAAAAAGTTTGAGAACCCCTGGTAGAGTTTTGGCTTTACGCAGAGGGTGAAACATGTAGATAAATAGGCCCATAGCTGTTAGTGATGAGAAAGGTTGTAAATGCTTAAACAATAACTTAGGAGACCCAGACAATCCAGGTGTTATTGACATACATTATATATGTCAATAATTTAATCCTATAAAATATGATAGGGTTCTACTAGGAGAATAAATACAAAATTTTCATGTTTAATTTTCAAGTACCAGGACAGAACAAAGTCATGTTACCTGGTGTGCAATTTGTCTAATATTTAAAGCAGGAACAGCATTGGATGAAAGAACATTATAGGAAAAGGAATGAACTCTGTGAGATTTTTGTTTCTAACATTCATATCAAGTCTTCTATTTTCAAAAGCACTTTTACACGTTTAAGCTAATTTGATCTTTAAAAGAACTTTGGTGGACTTGTAGAGTTTATAATATTAACTTGTAGCTGGGACTCAGAAAAGCACTGATGTGCCCCAAATCTCAGATCTGTCCATGAATTGAATGCACTATTGATGTTCATTGGCCTGCCATGCCTGTAATTGTACTACATCATACCAGTAGAAATATCTCAGGGCTTTTCTGTGCTGTATTCTGCCTTTGAGTTTATACTAGAAATGCTTCACTAGTGATAGAAGTTGGCACAACTCCTTCTCACCTTTGCATGAACTTCAGAAGACCTTTGTTTGCATGGCTATGTGGTCAATGCTTGGGAAGGAAGAACCTTATTCAGAGAAGGAAAGACATTAGATTGTCCAGTTCTTGTTACTTGAATTGACAAGCCCTTGGTATCCAGAATGCACCTAGGGGCCGTTGGGATGAGGTATTTTGTGCTTTCTCTTGCTCTTTCTCTTTCTCTCACTCTCAATCAGATGCTCTCTCTCTCTTTCTCAAAGTGGAACTTTGTCTTTGAAATTCCTTTCTGATCTCTGAAATCTTATTTCCCTAGAAGTCTTCATCAAGTATTGATGCAGAGTAGTAGTGTTTCTGCTTCTGGTTTTAGATATAAAAAGAGGCAGAGTATAGAAATGAAAGATTTAGCAATTTCAAAAGCTCAGAAGTGTATTTATTCTTGTGTTCTGAATTCTGAGCTCACTTAGTGATACAAAATTCATATTGTTGGGTTAAGTCTGAGATTCCTGGTTGGAATGTCATTATTTTTCCTTCTAATAATTAAGGGACCTATCCTGGGACCTCTATAACATTCCATGATTGCAAAGTTACATCTACCAAAGCTTTGAATGGTAAAAGATTTGGTATGATATAGTTATTCATATTTCTAGCTCAATTTTTAAGGGTTTTTTGGGGGGGATTTTTTGGGCCACACCCAGTGATGCTCAGGGGTTACTCCTGGCTATGCACTCAGAAATCGCTCCTGGCTTAGGGGACCATATAGGAAGCCAGGGGATGAACCACAGTCCATCTTGGGTCAGCTGCTTGCAAGGCAAACACCTTACCGTGCACCATCGCTCTGGCCCCTATTAATCAAGTTTTAATTATTTTATTGAAAATTGTGGTTAGGGGCCAGAGAGAAAGCATGGAGGTAAGGCGTTTGCCTTTCATGCAGAAGGACGGTGGTTCGAATCCTGGCATCCCATACGGTCCCCTGTGCCTGTCAGCGGCGATTTCTGAGCATAGAACCAGGAGTAACCCCTGAGCACTGCAGGATGTGACCCAAAAACCAAAAAAAAAGAAAAAAAAAGAAAATTGTGGTTGCAAGATTGTGTTTATAGTTGGTTTTTGTTCATAAATGCAGAGTTATTCATAACTGAGTTTCAGTCATGAACTGTATAAAACTCTTAACAATTGCACATTTCCTGCCCCCAGGGTCCCCAGTTTCCCTCCCATCCTTGTCCTTGCCTGTCTATGGAACAAAAAGTTTTCTCCTCTTCCTCCATCTCTCCTCTCCTCTTTCCTTCCCTCCTTCTCTTTCCTCTTTCTATCTCACTCACTCTCACTTCTTTTCCTTTTTAGATGCTGGTTTGTAATATTGTTACTGAGGTGAATCCTAATCATACCTATCACTCTATTTCCTTTCAGGGCCCAATTCATTTTATTCTTGGTTTTTAGACCACACCCAGTGATGTTCAGAGGTTACTCCTGGCTATGCCCTCAAAAATCATTCCTGACTTGGGGGACCATATAAGACTCTGAGGGATCCTGTTGTCAATCCTAGGTCAGGACCCTATTCTTGTCCAGAGTGATCATCTTTAACTCTCATCATCACCAGAGTGCCTAACTGTACTCTCTCCTTATTTTTTCAGAAGCTTCATACCCTGGATTGGCCCTTACATCTATTGCCTCTCAATATTATTACCATAGTATCTTTTTTTAAATATAAAACCCACAAATGAGTAGGATCATCCTGTCTATACCTCTTCCTCTGACTCATTTCACGGAGCACAATCCTCTGCATATCCACACACTAGCCCTAGTGTGTTTATTGTTCATGTCAGATCCAAAGATGCCAGTGAGTAGAATTTCACTGGGGCATGAGGAAGTAGACCACATAGGAAACACTACCCTCATCCCTTAGAGTGAAGATTTGAATGATTAATTTCATTTGTAAAGTGTCTTTTAAAGTTAAACTTAGCTGGGTACTTAGTAAATATTTACATTTAACTTTTTATTTTATTTTTTATGTTAACTGAATAGACTAATTGTTATTCTTTTTTTATAATATCTTTAAGCACCATGATTACAAACATGACTGCATTTAGATTTCAGTCATAAAAAGAACACCTCCCTTCACCAGTGCAACATTCCTACCACCAATGCCCTCCATGTTCCTCCTCCCCTACCCCCTACTTGTATTCAAGACAGGCATTCTATTTTTTCAGTCACTACATTCTCATGACAGTTGTTAGTGTAGTAATTTCTCTAACTACACTCACCACTCTCGATGGTGAGCTTCATCATTTTCACATTGGGACATTGGAACTTATATACATATGTCTTAACAGTGGCAAAAACGTGTATTTTTGTTTTAGATTGGTGTTTCACTCTAGTGTTTTCAGTCAGGACAGACTAGTTATAATGTTTTATAACATGTGGTGTTTTAGCATTGAATTTTATATTTGCAGATAAATAGAAGGAACAGGAATGTGTTTATATAAAACCTATTGGATGGAACATTATAAGCATCATTTTGGTTTGCCAAATGATACAAAACATTTTTATGAGGCCCTTTCATTTCTAAACAGTTACTATAGTGAATAACACAATGACAATATTTCTCTAGGTCTTATAGCACCTCCAATCTGATGGAAGACCTGAAGATTCTGTACAGAACGGCCGGCCAGCAAGGCAAAGGCATCACTTTTATTTTCACAGACAATGAGATTAAGGATGAGTCATTTTTGGAATATATGAACAATGTCTTATCATCGGGCGAGGTAGGAGCTCATTTATACTTCCCGTGTTTGGTCTTTTCACAGTACCTCCAGTTTTAGAGTGCTTTAGATATTCTTCCATTAGAATTTTGAATAGAGCTATTATTGTGGATTAGGTGATCCATCTGAAGAATGGCTTCTTCATTGGATCTCTGAAGATAAAATTCCCAATCAAATTGTGCATTTAAAACCTCAGTGAATACCCTAAGTGACAAATAAAAAAAATAAAGAGGGAGGCAAGAAGGAAAGTTGATTAGATTTTTGATCTCTCACCCATTCCTTCAAGTAATGTGACTAAGGATTTACTACTCAAATCATTTAGTATTTTAAAATATGCTATCTATCATCTTGTAGAACCTAAATTAATTTGCTAGAGGTGATTTTAGGAATAGGAGTGGAGGAAGGACATTACCTGTCTGGACCCATTTCTTCTTGTCTTCTTGTCTCTTTTCCACTGCTTGCACTGAGCTGGTTTGTCTGAACTTTTGAAGGTCTCCAACCTGTTTGCCCGTGATGAAATTGACGAAATTAATGGTGATCTGATCCCGGTCATGAAGAAGGAGCACCCCAGGCATCCCCCTACCAACGAAAATCTGCATGAATACTTCATGAGTCGGATCCGGCAGAATCTGCATGTGGTCCTCTGCTTTTCGCCCGTTGGGGAAAAATTTCGGAATCGAGCTTTGAAGTTTCCAGCCCTGATCTCTGGCTGCACGATTGACTGGTTTAGCCGGTGGCCTAAGGATGCCTTAGTTGCTGGTGAGTAGTGGACATTTCAGTGCCAGAGTTTCTCTTTTATTGTAGTGTAGGAGAGACATAGGGACAGAGGCAGAGGCAGAGAGGGTCAGAGATAGAAACATAGACAAAGATAGAGAGGGTCAGTGTAAGAGAGAAGTCAGAGTGAGAAGATAACTATTTCAGTTTGCTTTGTTTCCTCTTGGGTCATACTTGGTGGTGTTGAGGGGTTACTCCTGGCTCTATGTTCAGAAATCAGTCCTGGCAGTGCTCAGAGAGCATATGAGATGCCAGGATCAAACCTGGGTGACTTTGTACAAGG